>JAHLJT010000178.1:0-22396 GCA_031308135.1 Acheta domesticus
CCTCTAACGGAGTTTCAAGAGTTTTCTTGCAATATCCCTGATTTAAGGTATAACTAAATGAATTCACTATCTTGGAAGTGATAAGACGTACCCCCTTCCCACTTCGTCATACAAAGTTACTCGCGTAATCAATGCAGAGCCTCGCGGCTAATGTCTGTACTGCTTGTCATTTTTAAAACAAAATTTATAAAAATGATGGCGCATAAGAGTAACATAATAAGAGGCAAAGGGTTGTCAGTAGCTGAGTGTCGGAGGTTTCTGATGGTAGAGCCATGACATTGGAAGTACGTGAGGGCGCCGCCCCCGAGCAGGGGCAGTGCCGCAAATACAATCATACACAAGCGTTTGTTGCAATCGGCTTCTCACAAGGGCTTGACCATTCCAGCGCGCCAAGGGGGGGAGAGCTCGGAAAAGCCATCTAAAGCTAGCAGCGCCCAGAAACCAATCTCAACCAAAAACATATCCCAAAATTTTAGGCTAATTTTAGGCTAATTAAATGCTACTATTTCCCGACTTTAGGCTCCGTCTGGATTTCCGAAATCGTGGGCGCTGCTAGCTTTAGTCTAAAGCTAGCAAGCGCCCACCCAAAATCAATCTCAAAATCAATTGTAAAATCTGAAACCCATACCAAATTTAAGAATAATTTTAGGCTCTTGGAAAAAAAATTATCCCGCCTTCAAATTCCAAAATGTCTAGGCTGTACAAAGCGAAACAATAACATTGGTTCTTACGGGTGGCATAACACCAAAATCAAAAAAAAACTTAGGAAAAATCTGAAACTCTCCCAAAAGGTTAGAATAATTTTAGGCTCTTGGAAAAAAAATTATCCCCCGCTTCAATTCCAAAAATTCAGGGCTGTACAAAGCGAACAATAACATTGGTTCTTTATGGCGAAATAAACATCAAAATCAAAAAACTTAGGAAAAATCTGGAACCCCTCCAAAAGTAAGAATAATTTTAGGCTCTTGGAAAAAAATCATCCCCGCCTTCAAATTCCAAAATCAGGGCTGTACAAAGCGAAAACATTAACATTTGGTTCTACGGGAAATAACACCCAAAATCAAAAAACCTTAAGGAAAAAATCTGAACCCTCCCAAAAGTTAAGAATAATTTTAGGCTCTTGGAAAAAAATCATCCCCGCCTTCAAATTCCAAAAATCAGGGGCTGTACAAAGCGAAACAATCTAACATTGGTTCTTACGGGTGAAATAACACCAAAATCAAAAAACCTTAGGAAAAATCTGAAACCCCTCCCAAAGTTAAGAATAATTTTAGGCTCTTGGGAAAAAATCATCCCGCCTTCAATTCCAAAATTCAGAGGCTGTACAAAGCGAAACAATTACATTGGTTCTTACGGGTGAAATAAACACCAAAATCAAAAAACCTTAGGAAAAATCTGAAACCTCTCCAAAAGTAAGAATAATTTTAGGCTCTTGGAAAAAAATCAACCCCGCCTTCAAATTCCAAAATTCAGGGCTGTACAAGCGAAACAATTAACATTGGTTCTTACGGGTGAAAAACACCAAATCAAAAAACCTTAGGAAAAATCTGAAACCCCTCCCAAAAGTAAGAATAATTTTAGGCTCTTGGAAAAAAATCATCCCGCCTTCAAATTCTAAAATCAGGGCTGTACAAAGCGAAACAATTAACATTGGTTTCTTACGTGTGAAAAAACACCAAAATCAAAAAACCTTAGGAAAAATCTGAAACCCCTCCCAAAAGTTAAGAATAATTTTAGGCTCTTGGAAAAAAATTATCCCCGCCTTCAAATTCCAAAAATCCGGGCTGTACAAAGCGAAACAATTAACATTGGTTCTTACGGCGTGCAAATAAACACAAAGAAAAAAAAACTCTTAGGAAAAAATCTTAAACCATCCAAAAGTTAAGAATAATTTTAGACGTTGAAAAAAAATCAAAATTTTTCAATTTTCGAAAATTTAGAGACCGTGAACATCGTACCTATGTCACCATTAGTGCATTTTACTCTGTTCTTACAAGAAATTTAAAGAAAAATTTGGAGCAGTTTTTGAGAAAAGTTTATAAAAACGTCCGGGAGCTTCATGTAAAGTACCCCAAAATTTTATAGAATCTTTTCCAAATCTCAAAGCTTTCACTCAAACCAAGATCGTGCGGGGAATATCCATTTTGGAAGAAATCGTACGTAGTACGGTTTAGGTGCTAGCAGTGTTGACGGACGGACGGACGTTTTCCTTTCAGTTGTTTTTTGGAATCAAGGACCAACAAAAAAAGCGGTTCTGGCACCACGTGTTAAGGGATTTTTTTTTCTTAATTTAGCAACTGGATTTATCCAGTTTTTCGTCATCACCGACCAGACAACTAATTTTTTGCTGGCGAAAATTCGCCATTTTCCCCCGCAGCATTATATAACTTTCCCTATACTACGTATATTACTCTGTATTTAAGTAGCGTTTATTGTCGACAGAACAATTTTATACATGGTGGTAGTTTGCACTACATAGCATGTATATATTGGATGGTTGGAGAGTTCAAGATTGCTTTGACCTCTCTTGCGTTATTTATAATAGTCTGAGGATTTTCCTCTCTTGTGTAACTGACGCACCTCTTTTGTTTTATTTACACTATCATTACTTCAACAACCTACATCTAATTACAATTACTTCATAAGCGACTTTGTCGCGTCCTTATTGCTTTATCTTCGAATTCTCTTATCCTGAAATGACCTGACACTAAGCACAGGTGTCACTGTCACGTCCTTGTTGTGCACTGATTAATATTTACACTATTTACATTTTAACTGCTCCATCACTGCACCATCTCTTTGACAGGGTGTAGGGGCATCGAGGGGCTCCGGGTGGTGGCGCGGGAGTTTTTAGGTGCGGATTGGCCTACGCCAGACGATGCCCGCGGCCGAGGCGGCCCCCGCCGGGCACAGTTTTATTTATTTACACACACGGCGGTATTCGGAGGGACCAGGTCTCTGGACGGTGTGCTTGTAATAGCAGCGCCACTACGTCGGTAAAGCTAGCACCCCCACTTTCTCAAAACTCAAAAATGCTTTGCGCCATAATTTTGGGGCTAATTTCAGCCCCCTTCTAAAAATTTTGGGCTACCTCCCAACACCCTGAAATTACGATTTCAAATTTTGCCGGTAAAGCTAGCACCCCACTTACTTAAAATTCAAATTTTTTTGCACGGTCAAAACAAGTGAATTTTGGGCTTCTGGGGGCCACTTTTCAAAATTTCGAAACACACCCCTAAATACGAAAACAAAAATCAAAACCACTCCTAATTCTCAAATTTCAAAATTCCTCCCACCATAAGTTCGGGATATTTTGGGCTCTTCAGTGACACCAGAAACATTATTTGGTACCCTACAATCTCCGAAATTAAGGTTAAAAATTGTGGGTTGTTAATTGAACACCCACCCGTACTGAAAATTCGAAAATATTTGTGTGGTCGTAAACGTGCGAAATTTTGTTTCTTTTCAAAATTTCGAAACTCACCCCTACGTACGATAACAAAATATTTAAAAACCATCCCAATAGCAACTCAACTCAAAAAATCTTGGGCCATAATTTTGGGTTCTTTAGTGTCATCAAAAAACACCCCGAAATCAACTTAGCACAAAAACGAGGATGGAGAAGCTAGAATCTCACTATCTCAAAACTAGGAAATCCGGAGAAACTTCACATATATTCTGGGAGAATTATACCGTACACGTGTATTTCCAACATTAAAAAAGAAAAAAATGTATTTGTTGAGAGTTTTACCATTTATTCGGACAGGATCAATATCAAGCCTTGAAATAATTACTTTAATGTCATTCCTATGTAAATATCCAATATGGACTTATTAAATATTTCATACAAGAAAAATTCTCTCCAAAAAGCAGGCGACGAATTAAAAGAAAAATAGTTATTAAACTATACCATATACAATTCTAAAATCACAATCAATAATAGAGAAATCCAAAAATGGGAAAAGAATAATGCCTAGTATAAAAGGCAAACTACATTTTTCTCAATCTTTCATTCGGCAAAAAAAAAAAGAAAAAACAAACTTAACAACAAATGTAAATATGGAATTTACTAACAATTGAACACATACAAACAAATAAGATGCGATCTTGAAATAATTTGGGCATTGCCATGTTTTTCATGAAAAAGAAAAGCAAAGTAAAAAAAAACTGTCCGAAATACTTACCGATCTCAAATATTTGTTGGGTTTTTTTCAAAACTAAACTACAGGTATTTCGCTTCAATCAATTCAATGTTCTACAAATAACATGCACATTATGGCCAAAAAATCGCGACACGCATATCATTTTGGGTAGATGCGTCTTTTGAAAAGAATTGAATATTAATCAAAACACCCTATTTTCCTGCAAAATTCAATATTTGTGTTGTTAAAAACCTAAACTACAAGGATTTCGTTCCGGGCAATTTAATGTCATATACAACACATAATAGGAATACGGCTGTACTCTCTAATAATTTTGGACTACTCACTTTGTTTTAAAAAGATTGGAAAATTAGTGTAAAAACTATTATATAAATTTTGATCATATTTTGGTTTATCACTAAATAAACTCAAAATACTGTACTAATTCAAAAGAGGAATTTATTTAGAATTGCTCATACATTGGCCATCAATATGTCAACTTCAAATAATTTGGACTAGATTCGTTTTATTGAAAATGAAAGGAATATTAATCAAAACAGTCCCAACTTTTTTCCGATATTCAATATTTGTGTTACCTTAACTACAGGTATTTCGCGTTTGATAATGTCATTTTCAAATACATGATAAGGAATACGGCTGTACTCAGAAAAAATTTAGGCTCCTCTCTTTGTTTACCAAAAAATGGAAATTCTCGTGAAAACTACAATATACTTCTTGACCAATTTCTCATTCCTCACAAAATAAACTCCAAAATACTTTACTAATTCAAAAGAGAATTTATTTACATTTGCACATACATTGCCTTCTCAATGCTAATCTCAAATAATTTCGGGCTAGAAACGTTCTTATTGAAAAATAAAGGAATAATAATCAAGAATAAAAACTTTTGTTTTTGCTATCCAATATTTGCGATCTTATAAAACCTGAACTACAAGGATTTCGTTCCTGGCAATAAAGTGCCATATACAACACATGATAGAGATACGGCTATACTCATGAATCATTTTGAACTTCGCGCGTTTCTTCTCCAAGAAAAGAAAAAATTCGCGTGAGAACGACAATATACATTTCACCACGTTTCCACTTCTGAAAAATAAACCCCAAAATTCTGTACCAATTCAAATAAAGAATTTATTAACAATTGCACATAAATTAGCTAATAATATTCAAATCTCAAATAATTTTGGGCTATATTAGTTCGTATTAAAAAAGGGATATTAGTCAAAACCAGTCCATTTTTTTTTCGATATTCGACATTTCCGTTCTTATAAAACCAGAAGTACTAGGAATGGCTCATGGCATTGGCGTGTGACATAACATACATATTAAGGAATACGATTATAACCACAAATAATTTGGGCTTTCTTTCTTTCCAAAAAGTGGAAAATTCTCGTGAGAATCAGTATAACTTTTAACTAATTTTCATGCCTCACAAAATTATTTCTGAAATACTTTAATATTCAAATGAGAATGATTCACAATTGCTCATGCATTTACCTATCAAGATTGCCAATCTCAAATAATTTTTTGGGGCTAGCACCGTTCTTATTGGAAAAAATTGGAATATTCATCAAAACACATCAATTTTTTTCGATATTCAACATTTGCGTTCTTATAACACCGGAATTACAACGATTTGGCTCCTGGAAATTGAAGGCCATATACAACACCATGATACGGAATACGATATACTAACAAATGATTTTGGCTTCTCTCTTTCTTTTCCAAAAAAATGGAAAAATTCTCGTGAGAACTAGATATACCTTTTTACTAATTTTTCATTCCTCACAAAAAATTGCTGAAATACTTTACTAATTTAAATGAGAAATTTATTAACGATTTCTCATACATACCTGTTAATATCACAATTTCAAATAATTTTGGGCTAGAGCCGTTCTTATTGGAAAAAAATTAATATTACTAAAAACTTTCCAATTCTTTTCCAACATTTAATATTTCCGTTGTTATAAAACCTGAACTACAAGGATTTGGCTCTTGGAAAGGCGCGTGACATACAACACATAATAAGAAATATGGTTATACCCAAATAATTTTGGGCTTCTCTCTTTCATTTCCAAAAAATGGAAGTTCTCGTGAGAACTACAACATACCTTTCGATTAATTTTCATTCCTCACAAAATAATCTCTGAAATACATTACTAATTCAAATGAGAAATTTCTTAGCAATTGCACATTTATTACCTATTAATATGCCAACCTCAAATAATTTTGGGCTAGCCACCGTTCTGACTGAAAAAAATAGAATATTAATCAAAACACACCCACTTTTTTTCGATATTCAATATTTGAGTTCTTAAACACCTGAACTACAACGATTTAGTTTCGAAAATTGAACGTCATATTCCACAAAATATAGGGAATAGTATTATACACACAATAATTTTGGGCTTCTCTCTTTCTTTTCCAAAAAATGGGAAATTCTCGTGAGAAACTACAAACATACCCTTCGATTAATTTTTCAATTCTCACAAAATAATCTCTGAATTACTTACTAATTCAATGGGGAATTTATTAGCAATGCTCATACATTACGTATCATATGCCAATCTCAAATAATTTTGGGCTAGCACCGTTTATGACTGGAAAAAATAGAAATTAATCGAAACACACCCACTTTTTTCGATATTCATATTTGAGTTCTTATAACACCGTGAACTACAAACGACCTAGCTTCTGAAAATTGAACTTTATATTCCACACAATAGAAATTCTATTAAACCCACAAATAATTTGGCCTTCTCTCTTCCCTATCCAAAAAATGGAAAAGACCCGTTTAGGAATACAACATTTACCCTATTCACCAGTAAGAAACAATGTAAATTGTTTCCCTTTGTACAGCCTGATTTTTGGAATTTGAAGGCGGGGACGAAATTTTTTCCAAGAGCCTAAAATTATTCTTAACTTTTGGAAGGGGTTTCGAATTTTCCTAAGTTTTTGATTTTGGTGTTTATTTCACCCGTAAAGAACCAATGTTAATTGTTTCGCTTTGTACAGCCCTGATTTTTGGAATTTGAAGGCGGGGATGAGTTTTTTCCAAGAGCCTAAAATTATTCTTAACTTTTGGGAGGGGTTTCAGATTTTTCCAAGGTTTTTTGATTTTGTGTTATTTCACCCGCTAGAAACAATGTTAAATTTTCGCTTTGTACAGCCCTGAATTTGAATTTGAAGGCGGGGATGATTTTCCAAGAGCCTAAAATTATTCTTAACTTTTGGAGGGGTTCAGATTTTTCTAAGGTTTTTGATTTTGGTTGTTATTTCACCCGTAAGAACCAATGTTAATTGTTTCGCTTTGTACAGCCCTGATTTTTAGAATTTGAAGGCGGGGGATTTTTTTTTTCCAAGAGCCTAAAATTATTCTTAAATTTGGGATGGGTTTCAGATTTTACAATTGATTTTGAGATTGATTTTGGGTGGGCGCTGCTAGCTTTAGACTAAGCTAGCAGCGCCCACGATTTTCGGAAATCCAGAGGAGCCTAAAATTCGGGAATAGAGCATTTAATTAGCTAAAATTAGCCTAAAAATTTGGATATAGTTTGGTTGAGATTGGTTTCTGGGCGCTGCTAGCTTTAGATGGCCTGCCTAGGAAAGGCACTTGCGGGAGGCGGCTTCACACTCATTTGCGTTCAATGTTAGCTTGCACTTAAATATCCTTTACATACAGTGGAGTACTTTTCTGAAGTGGGTTGAAAACAGGCACGACAGCACGTTTGAATCGATAGACATGTTTGGCATGATGACACAATTGTGATTACACTTCTTATATTAAAACTAATAAGATATTAATTGCCGGCCCGGAATGACGGTCGCTAAGACTGAAGATGCAATAGGTGCCTCGTGCCTGAAGAGTCGCGGATTCGAATCCGCCCGGGATAGGATATTTGTGTCTGTGTCTGTATATTTCTAATTAGTTCATTCATTCTTCACCACTCATTTCATACGTATATCCTCAGGGCTAACAACCTTGGGTGTAAAAATGGATTCAGTATAAAAATGTGCATCTCCTCATAAAAGTCACGTGTCACTACCCCCCGGAAAAATATGACTGGACCTCGGTGAGTAAGCGCTGCACGAACGCATGGTCTTAAGACGACCGACACGTGACAAAACAAATAATAATAATAATATTAATAATAAAATATAATAATAATAATAATAATAATAATAATATCAACTTAAGCAATGACTTCATCAGAAAGTTTGGTAAGAGTGAAAAAATAAATTTAAAGAGAGCAAAGCGACAACATTAGAGAGCACTGATTGGTATGCACACAGTGATTCAAGATCTTGAGCCAGTAAAACTACAATGTCTAGACATTAAAGAATGTGAGACCATCTCGACCCAATTAAACAGAGAAATCGCAGGAGGAAGTATTACAGAAGAGTGAGACTTGTCCTGCAGTCCCGTCTGAAACTCCAGAATAAATTATCAGCAACTGATAGTTTGGCGCTCCCTGTAGTCGAGTACAGTTTTGTACTGGACGGAGCAAAAATTTGAATCGAGTATCAGAAAACCAGAAAACTGCTAACAATACATCGGTCTCCCACCTCGAGCTGGCGTACATAGACTTTATGTGTCACGTAAGAAAGGAAGAAGAGCCCTCAGACAAATTGGAAGCCTCTTGGCAAAATGCAATAGTCAGAATGGGAAAGTAGGTATAAGTAGTCAGTCAACAATGAAAACTTACTATTAAGGCAGGTCATTAAATTTCACTGAAGAACGGGAAACAGAGCATTGTAAGTGTAGCAAGAACTATTGCGAAAAAACTAAGCGATACACGTAGAATAACGGAAACAACTTCTTATGCTAATAAAAATAAAATGTGAGACACAAAAATTATAAAGAAATCGTGGAGATACAAAAACACTCCATGAACAGAATCTAAAAAGCATGGGCAAGATGCAGATCAATAAAGATCAATCATTTATGTGGTTAAGAAGAAGAATGAAGAGAATATAGCCAGAATCGAAGCAGTTCTAATACTGTATAAAATCAGGCGTTGAGAACACATTATGATAAAGCGATTCTCAAAATTTCCAAGATGAAAAATACCGTATTTGCCAGGAACAAGTAGAAACCATTGATTATATCGTCTCAGCTTGTCCAATTCTTTCAAAGACAGAATACTTAAAAAGACACGGCAGGATATGTACTTACCTTCACTGGCAGATCTCTAAGGCCCTTGAAGTTCCAAACACATGCCCCAAGTGGTACGAACACTCACCAAAACCGGTGACATCTGTTGAAGTCTATTCAATATTGTACGAGCAACAAATTCAAACGGATCGCATGGTAGCGGTAAACAAAACTGATATTGTTATTCGAGATTTGACGAAAAAATCGTGTCTACTTGAAGTAGTTGCTGTGTCTTGCAACCAAAACGTCGTACCCAAGGAAGCAGATGAAATGTCTTGAATATAAGAGTTTTGGAAATCAAGATCAGCCGATGTGGGGTGTAAAAGCACAGATCGTACCGATAATCATCGGAGCCTTGGGATTTGTTCCTCCTGTAACATGGCTAATTGCAACAACAATGGTGGTTCCAGTAGATTCTTTAAAAATTATGTATAAAGATATAATTTGTGTTTGTTTGTCTGATACTTTCAGAATGCGTAAAATCTGTGTACTATTAACATGGGAGGAGAAAATATAAACTTAAAAAAATTCCCGTTTGCCGGCGCACGATTACATAACTTTCTCTTCTTACGAAATATTCGTAAGGCGAGAAAGTAAAAGGAGACAATTATTTTATCGATTTTAGCAATATTATTTAATGATATTGTAACTCTTTTTTTTAATTTTCTAGAATGTTCACATTAAAAGTAAATTATGCATGTTCATAATATATTCAAAGAGATCAAACAACATTTTTCTGTTTATGTTGATACACAATTAATTGATTATCCTTAAATATTAAAATTTTCCAGAAAAATTAGTTGTTTAGAAAGAATTGTGAACAAGGAAACTTCTCTACAAGAACACGTTTGTCCTGCCTTATCTCTGAATTAATTCATTATTCATTTTACACGATCATGAATTATTTTCCTAATTCATTCAAACGTTTTCCTTGGTAGTTAACATCATAGGTTTTGTTTTCTTTCCCTTTAGATTTATTTTTTCTTTCCTTTCTTTATTCAAGCGAAGTAATAGATGGAGTACAAAACGTAATTTTAGTAATGCGGATTTTTTCTAATTGAATATTAAAGTGCATTACATTTCTGAAGTGAGAAAATAAAGGGGTTGCCCAAATAACATTTATAACACTCATCTATACTTTGAAGCAAAATTGGAATCACATTCCGGAAGACATTATACAAAGGCTCAGCCGGGAGCTCTCAATACTTTTGGAAACAATAGGTGCCACCGCAGCTCCTCTTCCCAAGGAAAGTTGCCAAGTTCTCGACGGAAACAAAAAAAAACGCCAGTGGCGCCACGCAACAAGGAAGAAGCGGGAAGTCGCGTGTAATGAAATGGATCCGGAAGGTCCCTTCGAGGAATAGCAGGCTCGCGCGATTTACGAGCAGTTCTCCGCGGGGGAAGCGACTTTGCGCGCCCCGGGCCGCGAGCGGAAGGGCGGAGGCGCGCTGTGCCAAACGAAATCTGGGGCCGTTTCCGGCCGCGCCCGCTGCCTACGCTCTGCCGCTCACCCGGCCCGGCTCGACTCCCAGCCGCCCGCGCCGGCTGGATGGGAGGGCGTGCCTTCTAATAAGCTTGATTTATTTTTTCTTCGTTCCTCCGCGCACATAAAGTTCACATTGAATCGGTCTGGATCGGTCGAGGTCGTTAACCCTCCGGCGGGCGCGTCCCATCATATCCCGCCGGCAGGAGCGTGCGGCACTCCGTACCTTATTTATCAATCTTCGATTTTTCGCGTCAATAGTTATTACTTTTGTTACGGAATCTGAAGGAAATGTTCTTTTATTTATGCTTGAATGCATTTTTATTTCATAATAACTAACTAAATACCAACCGAAATAACAATTTTAATAAGAGTCTGATCCGTCACTCGCTCTCTCCGTGTCTTGGCATAAATCTCTTTATTCTAGGCCTGCATTGCCCCACCCTCTTTCCAGCTGCTACCTATCGGCGCTTAAAAGATACTTTTCACATTTTCCAATTTTTACGCATTTTCTCAATTTTTAGGTCTCCCTTAAAAAAAGAAAATTGAAACATGAAATTAAGAATATTATAGAAGTGTAAAACGCGGTCCCACCTGACATTTTTAAATGGAACTGTTCTTGAGGAAATGTGACTCGTTTGAGCGTTTATGAAAATGTGGAATTTTGAGCTACGTTTTACAGAAAACTTTCAAAAATCCTCACAGAAAATCATTTGAAACACATTCATTTACAAATGCAATAATGTATAAAACGCCCGTAATATTTACGACGTGAGAGACATTTTTAAAAACGTTTTTTGTGTAATTTTAAATAAATCAAAAGGACACATGTGTTTATGTCATGTTATTCAGTGCTTTTTGCACTGATCATAAAAAATGTTACAGAAAGGATTTGGAGCCGTTTTTTGAGAAAATATTTTTAAATGTCATTTAGACTTCATATACGTACCCCCAAAAATGAAAATAATAGTTTCAAATTCGCGGAGCCATGACATCAGCCAGATCGCGGAAAATCAAGTTTGGTGCAAATGCTGTGGAAAAAACCGCTAGTCTGATAGATAAAAAGATAGATAGACCGATAGAGTTAGAAGTAGAGATAGAAGCAGGTAGAGAGTAAGAGAGAAATTCAAAAGAAAGAGGGTCAAAGAGATAAAGAAAAAAGTGTGAAAAAGAAATAGAGATAGAGATAAGGAGAGAAAAGAGTTAAAGAGACAGGAAGAGGTAGAAAGTGGGAATGGGAGAGACAAATAGACAGGCGGACAGGGAGATAAACGGACGGATAAACGTTCGCCTTAAGCTATTATGGACGTAGCGGAGTGATATTATGAAAGTGGAAAAAGAGGCAATGCAATGTGATGATAAGAAATGGCATTAGTGCGAAAAACGGAAATTATCGTGGGTGGTGAAGAATGTAGGAAACGTACAGAGGCGAGGAATGACAGACGCGATTCCAGAGAAGGTTCGGAAATATAAGGAACGGCAGGAATAGAGGGGCGACGGTAAATGATGGGTCGGTGCAACTGTAAGCAGGTCACTGTGTGCAAGCAGGACGCTTCCGAATCACATGCGGAACCTAGGGCCACGCCATTGAGTTTTGCGTAACGTGTCCGCCAACACGACATGGCGCTTTGCAGCGCGATCGTCTCTTGTTTCTTGAGTACGCGTCGCAGCCACTCACAATCAGACCACAAGTTTCACGAGCGTACTGCCGTCAGGGTGACAACGCGCCCGATCCACGAGTACCCGCCTACTTGCTTGTTGCCGCTTCCACACCGCTTCAGCGGGAGATGTAAGGGAGTTTAGTCGCTCTGCGTCCACGGATTTGAATATCTTGCAATGGGATATATTCCGTTTACGTACAGGATACGCACGAAAAAAATAATCTTGGGACAGGCACATGATCATGCAATGCACAGCAATATAAATCCCTATATATTTAATGAAAATTCATTTACATGTTAAGTGATTTGGGGATGATTCTTTAGTGTTGATAACTGGAGTATTAAATTCACAATTTGATTCTTTGATGATAAGAGGAAGTTCAGAAAAGAGGTCATAAATATCACTTAGAATATAACCATAAGACAGTAAAGCAAGAAATACATCAATTCAATAATGAATTGATAAACTGACAATCGTTTTGCAAGTGTGAATGTGCTCTCGTCTAAAACACCTTACTTAAAACAACAACTATCATTCTGAAGTAAATAAATGAAATATTTGCCGACCTAATAAGGTGAAATGAGACACATTTTCACACACACACATACTGTAACCTATCAGGCACCAGCACCATGTAGTACCAGGACTCCATGTGCTTAACGTAACTCCAGGAGACTGCTGAAGGTTTAGCTGAGAAAGTACAGTGTCCCTGATTCATTCACAAATATCAAATTAAATGCCTCATTCCTAAGTAGAATCTTGATATATGATATAACGTGGCGAGAACGTTCATGGACATTCAATAGAATTTCATGACAGATGAATGTAGACTTTGGTGGTGAACAAACATTGAATAAATAAAAAATAATAAATAACCAAAATTCAAAAAAATTCATTCAAAAACATTTAGCAGCAAATACCACTTATGATTGTCTAATATTGAATTAAAATAATTTTTTGTACCTTTTTCTTGAGTCCATCACAATTTCAAGGAAATATTTAATTATCCAAACTTGTTATTATGAATGGATTGTACTTATGGGTAAATAAGTATTAGGTTAGAATTTTATTGCTTTGATTATCTCAAAATGCAAAAATAATATGAAATAATTTTAAAATTTAATAGCTTGAAGTCGAGATGTTTATATTTCGTGGTGAAATTCTCGTTTAAATGGAGTTTAAACTAGCAATAATTTTTAACTCTCAATTCATTAAATAACTTTCTATGGAAAGCTCGCAAGGCATAAAAATTACACATTTGAATGAAATGTATAAATGGTAAAACTTGGACGTAAAGAAATGTTACTGGGGTACACAAAATGGTGAACATGCTAATGCCGCCTGGAAAAAGGGAAAAGTCGGAGGTGGTGTTGTGACGGATTTGATCTTCCTGAACAAAACAGATAAGTAGTTTTTGTGAGATTTTGGGTTTAATACTTTTGGGAATAATTTTTTGAGGATTTAGTCATATAAAATTTATGAAAATGGGAGAATACGAAACGAATAATTCAATGAGAATAAAAGCGAATTGTTTTTATTAAAATCTCAATCGGGTTATTTCTAACATTGATGTTTTGTTATTGAAGGTGAGTTAATCTTCGATTTCTTTATTGAGATATTTTAAAATATGAGACATCGAAGGAAGTAAATTACAAAGTACAAAAAAAGAGGTTCCGTTTCTGTCACTAGTGGATCGACAACCACAATGGGTACAAAAAGCAGTGATTAGAAAAATACCTTTCAAAGTGTACAATGAAAGAAAAATCACGCGAACTCAATTTTCATTGTACCAAAAGATTATCGACAACGAAGTGCAGGCATCGGATCCTTTGAGCAGCTGCACCGTGGAGCGCTAAACACCCACGCATTGTCTTCGCATGAAAAGGCACGGGGCGCGCCGTATCCGCAGCCGAGAGCGAGCGTCATAGAAACGAGAGCAGGGGGAGGGGGGCAAAGTAGGCGCAAAATGAGGGTGCCACGAAGGCGTACGTTCCGCTGAGCTGCACAGTAGGGAATTCCGAGACGCTTTAAAACGACGTGGATCAATATGCCGTGTGTCCGCATTGAGCGAACACACCTTGTGTCTGCAATTTCGAAACCGTCTCTTCCGTTTTTCTCGCGCTGTTTGTTTACTGCTAATTATGATATCATGTTCACTTATCTTCGGCAGAAATTGAGCTCCCTCAAAATTTAAATCCACATAAGCCACTAGTAAATAGTATATTTGCAATATGTCTTTAATGTTTTGTATATGGTCGTAAGTTTCCGTTAATTGGTATTTTTATTTCATGAAATATATGTGCTTTCCGTCTAGATTTATTTCCAACATACTAGTTTAATTTTAACCCAATTTTTATTACAAGTTCAAACACACATTTACACAATTATAGTATACGCTGTAATTTATATTTCGAGAGAATTAAATTGCATTCTATTGTAAAAAGGGGAAGATTTCGGCCCAGTGCATCAACATAGCAGCAGCAGTACCAATACTTGCACTCCAAGGTAAACACATTTGCTGAAGTGCGCCAAGTCCAGAATCTTTTATATGATTGTGGTGAATTTGTATAGCAGTTAAAGCCATCAAATTGAGTTCACTGTCCAATATGCGCTATAAGAAACGCCAGATTCTAAAAGTACTCGTCCTTAGTAATTAAACACGTTGCTATGGTTCCTCTATTAATTTCTAAATAGGAAACGTTAAACCTGCCTTGAATTTTATTTTGCAGGGTGGAAAGTGATAAAGCACAAACTTACCGCAAATTTTAAAATGGTTCATAAATGTTTCAACTCCATCCTTTGTTGTTACATGTAATATGGAAAACAGCACGGAGGTTTAAGAGTGAACTGACAAATCGCCAGTGAGATGATCACGTGTGGGACGTTTTTCTTGCATTGTTTAACAACAGCGTTATCACTTTTAATCGTGAATAAAACTACATTTGGAGTTGTGTAAAATACGGATAAACATTTGAGAAGTATAAGAGCAGGAGAAATGTTTTACAGCTAAAAGATAGACAAATCAATATTCGCCTTTGTGAATTACATTTGCAAAAGTGAGTAGTATGTAAACACATATCCCAATTTAAATAACACAGAGGAATATGTGTTCATGCAGATAAAAGGATTCAAAGAGACCAGCGAGTACGCTGATGACCATCAGCAGAAAGTAATATCCATAACAATGACTCATCAATCAGGGCTTATCAAAGGCTTACGATCCCCCCTCGGCAAACGTGTCATATGCAAATGCGTTAGAAACAGGAGAATGATGAGAGCTAGACGGATAAAACAAGAGAACCAATTCAATGCTTTATCGATGGTCAGGGTTGTTCCAATGAATAATATTCTCTTGAACAGACAAAATGGTAATACAAAATTCGAAATGGATCTACGTAATGTCAACGAACCTCACAAACGTATTGATGATGATGATGATGATAATATAAATAAAATTATTGATCTGAATAATTTGAGATAAGTTTTAATCTTTCTATTATTCTAATTTAATTCTGTTGCCTGTCGAGAATTGACGTGCCGTTTCCATGAATGGCAAATTCCTGAAGATTCTCCTGTCGATATATCTATTGGATTCCACACAATATTTCTAAAAATCCATCTTGTTTTCCATAGAAAATATAACATAATATTTTATTCAAATAGTATTTTTTATAATTTAATGAGCGAGTTTTCACAATAGAAAAAACAAAATTATTTAGTCTTTAACTTTTTTGATCTTTTTCTTATTTTTCATATCTGGAAACACTTTACTTTGATTTCTTTGCGCGCTTTTACTTTCTCTCGGGTGCTCCCGAATCGTACTCCGCGCCATGACAATTCTTTTCTTCCAGTTTCCTCTTATTCCATACCTACAACCTTCTGTTCTGTCCCTCTATTCGCCGCTGACGGGCGTCTATTCCCGAATTCTATTTAATTTCTTTCAATGTTATTTTTTATATCTACGTCTATTTCATTTTATTTCTAGAGTTCGTTCTGTCACTGTCTAACCGATATTCAAGTCTTGTTCGCCTCCTTTTTTGTTTTCATTGTTCTTGTCTCTGCCATCCGTATGGTGCCAGTCTATGCCACCTATGTTTTTAATATCGTCTATGAGTGGCCTAATTAAATTATATACGTTCCTTCACTTACAGCTCTTGGGTAGTTCTTTGGTGTATTACAATATATTAAATTATTATGAAATATACAAAAAAGGGATTGTATAAAACTGTATGATGCCATCTCCATATTTGGCAAGAATAATTTTGAGCGGCCAAGAATTAGAAGTACCTGCTGTTCCAGTTTAAAATCTTGCCAAAAATAGCTTTTTTTACAAAAAAGATACAAAATTGCTTTTGAGTACGCACAGAGTAACTATTTTAAATTAAAATGTGTTATAAAATATTATCTTATAATCAATCTAAAAAATCTACTATAAAATCCAAATACGAGACAAATGACTCGAGAGAAGAGAATGCGAAACGTTGTCTCCAGACATTAGTAGACGTATAATGTGAAATAGAAGAATTAATTAATGAGCAATATTACTACAAATATTTCTTCTGAGATCTTGTTTTTTAGTTGACATACAATTACCCAATATCAATTGTGTCTTTTTGAAAATTATAGTCTTTGCCAGTTTTACCTTCATGCACAATATATTTATAAAGGAGTTAGAAATGGATCTTATTTGTATTTAGAAGAGAATAAATAAATGGTGCAACAGGGCAGGGCGGGTATGGCGGAGGATTTTAAGGGACTAATGTGAAGAACAAATTTTAGTTGAAGAAAATCTGTCTTCAATAATGCAGTTGTTCGATGGCGCCCAAAAATTTCAAATTCTTGCAATTCTCGAAAATTCAGAGTTAACAGTGAAATCGAATCCATGCCATATTTATGAGTGTATTTCACTCTATTCTTACAAAATATTTAAAGAATAAGTACGGAGATATTTTTGTACAGAATTGAAAAAAATTGTTTTGAAAATCTCCGAACTTTGAGTCCGGACAGATCGATCGGGAAACACTGATTTTAGAAAAAGAAACCTTCCAATGATTTAGACACCTCTGGTGCTCACAGAAGGCTAGGAAGTCACTCGGCCAGACAACCATACGGCCAGATAGAGGTTTCGAAAGAAACACTTATTCTGTTTCAGACCGCCCCCTAAAAATGTATATTTTCGTTTAAATCTCCAAATGATTTTCCGTCGCATCACAAAACTTTTGTTTATATGACGTATATTCCTCCGTGCGTACATTCGTACGTACAACTGCGCAAGCTGCGGCATTATACACACTGCGCGCAAGCCTGCAGCATTATACACACACGGCTGGCGGCGCATTCCTGCACACTGGCAGGAGGCGCGGCATATAGGACGGTGATTGATTAATTGATTAGTAATTCCGGGAGCGTCAATAGCTAAGGTCATTAGTCACATAAGTATAATGCATGTTTACACTCGCGAGATGGCGGTGATCTTGCACCGATGAATGGCGAGATGCGGCGCCGACCTACAATCGGCTTGTGGATTTTTCCCAGCCAGTGTCTCCTACCTGCAAGGCACCACCCCAGTCGGGACAAGCTTTAAGCTCCCGACAGGTCTCCGGCATTTGTGGTAGTGTAGTGCATGTTAATGTGTTTGTAAGGGGTGAGGATAGGACAAGGAAGACGAAGGAAATATCGCGCGGTCCATGGCCCGTTTGTTAGGGTTCTACTCCAGCATTCGCCTGGTGTTAATCGCAAAAACTAGAGTCCCTAGATACAGAGAGTAGCGTAACCGCCGCCATTTAATATCCTCTCACCTGATAGCCTCACTAGGCAGCAATCAGGGGCTGAAGGCGAATTATTACAATTGGTGACGTTATGGAGATTCTCAAGAATATTAATATTGGTTTGGGATAGATTCATGGTTCTCAACTCACAGAATACCACACAGTTCAAATTCTCGTGACAACTGGATATAAAATGACGAGGTCGGTGGAACAATGGAATGCGCTACTCTGTGTATCTAGGAGGAGAAACCACGGAAAACTACCGACCGGAGCAGGCGGCTGCCAGAATTCTCCTCCAGAGAGCGCAGGGGCGGTGAGCAAAGGGCGGATGTCGCCTGAGGGTGGTGGGGGGTCGAAGCTCGTCCGGTGTCCCTGGAGCTCGGCGCGGGCACGCCCGGCGCACGCGGCTGGGCAGTCGGTGGAGAACGGGCGAGGGATAGCGACGAAGCACGCGGCCACAGAGGAACGCCAAGCAATTGGCGGGAATTTGAGAATTTGGTGAGGGGAAGAAATGATGGAGGTCATGTCCAAGACAATTGAGATCAAGGGGAACGCAGCTCTACAGCCTTCTAAGAGGAAACAAAAGAGGGGTGAGATATATGTGTGACGTACTGAAATATAATCTTATAAATATGCCCAACTTTTTCTCAATGCATCACCAAAATATTTTTTTATTCACCAATGCTCAAGAGATGGATTTGTACTTCAGAATGTCTCCATACGGATAACATTGGATGATAATGTGAAAGATTGGTTAATAATAGTGAAATAAAATTACTATACCTAAAAAATAAATATCAGCAGATTCTGTGTTGAACAAATAAAATAATATTAACTTATTTATCTACATGAACAATAAACTTGAAAGACAGACCAACAAATTATTATTTTCAGTAACTATTCCCACCCCGTTAAAGACCTTTTTCTATCTTACTTTGCACCAATAACACTGTTATTGTTTTGTTTATTATATCAGTACATAAGTAACTTAGCTTTCTTTCTTCTCGGTTGTTCTCGGTTCACATATCACATAAGCTTTTTCCGCGCACTGTCATAAAACTTCAGCGCCAAATTTAATTTGTCAAAGTTCTTGTCTCACTTCCTTTTGCAAATGCCATTTTTATTACATAACTTCTTTTACTATTAAAATATTAGTTTGTCTAAAGCACAGCCAAAAACCTCTTTTATCATCCTTTTCCAAAGTCTTCTATCTCTGTCAATTTTTTATCTCCACTCCGACCAGTGTCCAAGGAGTTTACACATAAATAATGCTGGTTGTAAATAAACGTGTAATTGACACAATTGTACACAATTGACAACATGTTTTTAGGGTTTGACAAAATATTTTAGGGGTACGAAGATATTGAGATTCTTGAAAATGTTGACCAAAACAATATGTTAAATTACAAAAACAATATGAGAAATATTTAAATCCGATGTATCTAAAGGATTAGGGAAATGACTGAATAAGAGGGAGCTGAGAGAATGTAAAGACAAAGGCTTAAATGAGGCGGGGTGAGACTATAGAGAGAGGAAACTTGGAGGGGAGGACTTTAAGGAAAGATGCAAGAGGGTTTTAAAGGAAGAGGACGAGCTAGCTAGATAGATAGATAGATAGAGAGAGAGAGAGAGAGAGAATGATGTGGCCACAGTGTGTGGTTCGAGAGATATTAGACAAAAGAAATAAAATGGGAAGTGTAAGAAAATTCGTCAAATTAGACAATGATTAAATATTGGATACGTGCGCGTTCTTTCCTGTAAATATGATATATAGTGAACGGCTATAACTACCCTGGCGTACGTGAAATAAATTCCACCTTGAAGGTAGAAGCTACGCTAACAGAGACAACAGTATGGGTAGGTCAAACGCACAATTACTATGAATAATGCGGCAAAAGGTAAAATTAAACTCAATGTGAATAAACGACGAAACGTAGAGAGCATTGGACTAAATTAGTAAGGATGTTAATGAAACTTCGCGTTTCGAGCGTGTTATTTAATATAGTCATTAATCCAGTAAGTGTACGGTAAATTTAATCTCGGGAGATAGTGGTGTGTTCCTCTGCTGGTACGTGAAATTCGACACCGATCGACACACCAGCTTGCAGGTTTTCCTCCTCTAGGTATCTCCAAATGAGGGAGCTTCCAAGGCACGAGCGCGGCGGCGGCGGGAGCGAGAGATCGCCATCTGGTGCCTGTGAGCCACAGCACGGACGCTGGACTTTTCATGCGGTGGACAACGCGAGGGGTTGGCTCAAAGGGTGATAGCGTGATACCGCCTCTCCGCGGTAAGAGTCGGCGCATGGGATGCGACGTCCAAATGACCATTGGCTTCTTCATGGTTCAGTCGCCGGCGGATGCAGTGGTAATTTGCGAGTACGAAGTAGTTAGGAACGAGGACGCTATTTGACAGTACGTTGGAGTAAATTTGCATAGTGAAGCGAACGAGAAATTTAGCAGGAAATCATCCATTGTGATTTGCGCGCGAAATAGTAGAAAATTACGAGTTGAGGAGATCAGTAGTGAAAACGGAACTACATTTGAGAGGCGAAACAGTTACGGCACTTGGACAGTAACATCTACACCTTGAAAGGCAGTGAGAACTTTAAAACCCATAATCAAAGTTTGTGACTTAATGTGTTAACGTCAAGAATCAAAAATACCATTATTTATTTTACGAGGACTGTTGGCACATTGGTGTTCAACACGAACGGAGGAACGGGAAGAAGAATAAGACAAGGCGGGCGTACGAGCAGCTGCCATAGTCCGAAGAGGAATCAAGAGAGAAGAAATTGGAACTTGGTATTTGGACTGGATCTGGTCGATGCAGCGAGGTGGAAACAGTGCACCGCGAAGTCTCCAGGTCAGCGCGGAGGAGGCGGTGACGCGAAATACCCCGCACTTCGGGCAAGTTTACGGTGCGGCGGAGCGGTGCTCCACAGAGGGTCCCGGCTGGGCCAGGCGCGAGTGAGGCACAAGGTAAAAACTGTACTGCGACGAAAATTCTTTGAAGTGCGTTGAGAGCGACAGACGCGTGGCCGCTAGGAATTAATAACAGTGTAGTGGTCGTTTCTGGAATTTTCACCAAACGCACAAGTAATTTGATGAGACATTTGGGGAGAAAAAACGTGATTTGCAAGGTTGAATGGAATTGGGAGCAAACTGTATACTCGGGGAATAAGAAGAAGCCTAGTAAGCTTTATGATTCTTTATGAACTTTATTTTCTCTTAACTGTGACTGGAGAAAGCTAACTTGACATGTGAATTTTTTTATAAATAGTAAAATTGTGTTTAAGGGTTGCTTTGTTGACATGCTTTTTATGTGAGAGGTTAAGATTGTGCTTGAATTACCTAGTTGACTTTGAGGGTGTAATTTGTGAGATATTTTTTGAAAACTATAGGGTATAACAATTCCATTGCATTTGCTCAGTCAGGTACTAACCGTGCAAGGTACGAGTGAAGTTCACAATTTAATTCTTCAAGGAAAGCTATTTTCAAAGAAATTCTGAGTGTTTCCAAAAGTGTTAGCAATTTGCTAAGATCAAGGATCTGAAATAAGGTTCAACTATATAAAATGAGTATTATTTTTACGTGTGCTATTCATTTTTATTGAATTTGATTTTTCTTTTGATTTTTCTATAGATTTTTCTGTATTGTATCCATTGGTTGACAGAATACACGCACTATTTGCCAGATCTATGTTTTGGGTATCTTTTCTCACTCCTGAAGATCCTGTGCCCCGGGATAAAACTCAAAGTTCATTACCAGCATTACGATCAGCTAGTACTGATCAGAGAAGTCACGAAAACTCACGATCAGACTAGCCGGACGCTCCAGACAACGGTTGAATTCGATCCAGCTACGTCGCTATTGTCGAAAATCTACCGTCGAGACTCAAACCCAAGAACCTCTCAGTCAACGATGCTGCAAAGATGTTATCACTGAACCGTTGCAGCCAATCGCAAACGTTGCGAGCAGGGAGCTAAAGAACGAAGCCGGTGGTTGATTATTTCGAATTCCGGGTGCTTCAACAGCGATATATTTATTCCCGTTATTCCCGTAAGTGTTGTGAATGTTTTATCACGGAAGGTGGCGATGTTCTTCCCCCGTTGGAGAGCGAGATATGGAGCCGACCTACCGCCTGCTTGCGGGGTTTCCCCTATCA
>JAHLJT010000179.1:0-25465 GCA_031308135.1 Acheta domesticus
TGTATTAACATCAAAAATGTAATCATAGTTGTGAGTTTTTATTCGTTCCTTCTTCAATTAAAGATTATAAGTATGAGAGGCCAAATACTGTTTTCTCAAGGCAGCACACGCTTTTGTGCACTCGTACGCGCTTTTTGAGTAAGAACGGCGCGCCAACCGGAAGGTTAAAGTAAGTGCCATTCGTCACGTCTCCGTAAAATCTCTTTCTTTAGAGACTCATTTATAAAGACGTGCGTGTGTGTGAGAGCCGCAAAAGCTATGTAATATACTAATGAAATAATATAAACGATGCTACTACATCACTGAAGCCCTACCTGAAAATCAAAGAGCAACACCGTTCGGTAAGCATAAACAAATTAAGACACACAACTCATCATCAAAACAATCTGTTTCACGATTGGGAATGGAAATCAAGAAGTTCCTTCAATATTTAATTTTAAAAAGTGCGTGTTTATTAGAGATAATTTCCACTAAAATCATATGTTTGTTACTTTAAATGTGAATGGTTTCTTGCAACAAAAGTTTGTTAATTTAAAGCAAAATAAACATACATTTTATGTCGTCTGTCTATTCATTTGTTTATCTCGATTTGATTAAGTATCGACCGCAGGGGTTAACCTTGCCCATCTGCTACATTAGCACATGACCACGGTAGAACTAGCGAAATATGAAAGGTAATTGAATAGAGTACATTAAATATAATATTATATTTGACAGATTTTGGAGCTCTGTTGGAATAATGGAGGAATAATCCTATGGAATAATCCTATTAAATACCACTCGTGCTTTGGAAATTCTCAAATAAAATCCAAAGCACTCGTGATATTACGTATGATAAATACGGGCAGTAGTACCGATCGATAGTAATCTTTTTTATCAAATTGTCTTTCGCGTGAAGAAACCGCACTGTTTCAATTGCCTAAGTGTGTTTAGGCTCCCCCAGCCGCCTCTTTGCAAAGTTCACCTCGCACGACCAGTGAAGACGCGTAGAGACTTTCGGGCGGTCGAGCCATCCGTGTTGGAGGGCGTTTGCGTTGTACTAAACCCCAAGGTACGAATATTGAAAGTTCGTGTTGCGACTTGCGACCAGGCATAGTGTCGTTAAACGTCTAATGATTCCAGTTTGCTTTTATTCTAGAATGGTCTCGATAATTTCATCAACAGAAGAAGTGAAGGATACACTTCAAAGGCAAGAGTGATGTTTTTTAAATAATATTCAGTTTTGCTGTTGAGTTATAATTGTTTCTGACCAGAAATACGCAAATCATCAGAAAGCTTGCCTAGAAGTTGTAATAAATCGAGTGCTGAGACAGTTAAACACATGGTTCACTATCTAGAGTTTATTTTGTTTTTATTTTGATGGTTGGTTCATCTGTGTACGCTGAAACACTGCGCTCAAAGCAATCTAGTGGACGATATCTGCTGCTGCCCTCCTTTGCGAAAACAAATAACGAAAGCTCCGCGACGAAACACAATGTGACTCATCGCCTTCAAGATGAGTTAATAATCGTTGCCTTTAATACCTGCGACCGAAGACGGCACACCTTTTCACCAGATTACGAAGTAATATATGTAAGTAATTTATATTCTACGATTGGAAAATAAAAATAACAATTTACTAGCTAGTCAACGTTTTAAATGGATGGTGTTTTGCATCAACCGGCTATGCGACATCGTACACGTTTGAGATAATTGTGTTCAAAGATTTCATTACATTTTCAGCTCTCAAAACAGTAATTTAATTTTTTCTGACTTGATAATCACTTACATGACAATGTTCTGTAAGTTGATTCGTACTGTACGAGTAAAAATCCTCTATATTAATATAAACGGTAAATATTCTCATATTGCATTTACACGGAAGGTGAATGCCGTCATTAAAGTTTTGCAAGAATCTGTTGCAACAATCTGCCAGAGAGGGTGCTTACCTTGTTGAAGCGTTTTGGTGTGGGGATATTTTGTTATGTATCAAGCAGCTAAGTGCCAAGACAAGGCGTATAGACTGGTGATGCAAAATATATAATCGTAGTCTGTGCTTCTACGCGTAATGCAGTTATTCCTTGTTTTGTCATTTGTATACATAACATTTAAAAATTTACATGCGAAATAAAATTATTAATGCAACTACTCACGAAAAACAGACAATAATGCAAAAATGAACTGAACCATTGTCAAACATTTATGGAGTCAATTTTTCATTACAGAAAACATTGATAATTTTTCATGAGCTTGTACACTAAATGTAATGGCGATAAACACACGACACCTGAACACCAGTGTAGTTGATTGTCGTCTACTTTCTCCATTTTCTCTCCTTTTTACTTCGCTGACTTTTTTCACTGTCAATGAACCAAGATTTTGCTTCATATGACTAAATTCAATATTTTTAATACATTTTTACTATCTTGAATTCTGACTTTCTCATTAGTAGTGAGGGTACGGATAATCATGTAACTACAAACTTTTCTATGTTAATTCGAAGGTGCGAAGGCAAATCAACGATGTATTCACTTTCCATATCGGTTAGTGCCTAAAAACGTGGACGTTTTAATACACATATTTACATATTTTACCAGAAAGTACAAATTTTTACATATTTTACTCATAAGTACACATTTATACATATTTATGAATATTTCTATTTTCTGCGTTTTACATAATTCCTTTATCTTATGTTTTTGATAAGGAATCGCAGAGACAAACAATTCAGCATTCTCAAACACCTTTTTCCAGCAGCCTTTTTCTTTAAAACGGCGCTATTGCATCGCGTTAATATGCACATATCGAAAAACAAAAGGGAAAGGCGCCTATGCAATCCATAAGTTCCTGTGTTTTAGTTTTGAGCGCGAGTTTCGCATGGAACAGATGACTGCTCAGGAAGGAAGGTCGAGCAGGCGATATCGCGCGCCCACGTCACATCTTTCAAAGGTCTCCGTGACCTTGATAACGTTCGCCACGTTATAAAAGGTCATCTCCGTTCAAGCTGCGTTGGGTGCCCTGTTCATGGAAGCACCAAACCACACAAACATGAGTGGATAATCTGGCGCTTACCTGCATAATGCGAAATGAAGAACAGCAAATTCAAAGATCTAGGTTTATGACCGGTTGTGCGAAACATAAAATCTCTGATGTGACTGATGGCGTTTATATTTTTCATTAATTATAAGGCTATTTTTTACAGATTTGCCGCCAAAATTTTGCGTACACTTAGTGCATAGTCCAATGCAACTGGTGGCGTCCATAACGCAGTTTTTTCAAAAATGATACTTAGCCGGTTGATGCATAACACCGTCCAAATAATGCATTTAGAGACGCAATAGATTTTTTTATTTATTCTTTAATCATCTTATTATTAATAATGTCAATACCACGTTATTTCTGGTCTTTAGTTTTTTAATGAATTTAAAAATTTCAGGAGAAATAAATGCAATTTTGGAAGTTACTGTTGGTATTTCTTGCTTAAATGTTTGTATTATAGAGGTATTGAAGTTCTAATCTATAATTGGTTTTGGAGTGAATGTACT
Source organism: Acheta domesticus (assembly GCA_031308135.1). NCBI lineage: Eukaryota > Metazoa > Arthropoda > Insecta > Orthoptera > Gryllidae > Acheta > Acheta domesticus. The sequence goes on from JAHLJT010000179.1 coordinate 3,525, forward strand.
CTGAAAGTGTGCTAAAATTTCTGTCTTGTCAAAGTCTGTAAATACAATTTTAAAATTTAATTTTAAAATAGGTATTCATATTTTTATCTATATAATCTTTTAACTGTAATCCAAAGATGTCTACTATGTGGGTGAATTTGGCTAATGAATGTTTATATGTAAAAACTTAAGTTTATCTAATTTTGAAGCAAAACAGCTAATTTTAAAATAAGATGTGTTTCAGTAACACATGCAATGTGAATTTTGTGCAAGAAATGATCATGCAAGACATGTTCAAAAAGAGAATGCTGTCTTTTAATCCCATTGGCATTCCAGTTAATTAATCTTAATTCTGTTAAAGTTATTAGCCATGGTGTGTTGAGGAAATAAGAGAGGCATGATTGCTGAAATTACTTATGAAACTATAGGTGTAATTAATTTTGAAACGTTGAAAAGAGCTTAAAGAGGGGTTTGTGAATTTTGCCCGGCTGTACCCTTACGAAGAGGAGGGAATTCTTTTGCATTGGGATTAAAGGTAGATTTAGTATTGTTTATATATAATTATTAATATTATTGTTATTGAGTCTGGGTTGAGAATTACTATAATGAGAGAACATTTTTTGATTTAAGCTCTTTTTGATATACGATACTACACAACCACGGTAGTTAGCTGAATGCTCCCCCGAGACACAATTAGGAGGAGACTGTTTCGATTTACTACATTCTGAAAAATGATGTTCATTGCATCTAATACATCTGGGAGTAAAAGGCAGTTAGCTTGTGGATAACCGAATCTTTGACAACGTTTACATTGCATAGGGAGGTTTTGCTTGATACGAGACTGAACTTTTAAGACACAGTAGAAAAATCTATTAAGAGCATGAATAGCTTTACCTTCCGGACCTTCCTTCCATTAGTTTTACAGCAAATGTTTGTAGGAGTAGTTTTTGCTTGTTGTAAAGTCACTTTAGTCACTGGAAATGATTTACTTTTAAGTTCTTCAATTATTTATTGTTCATCGAAAGTTTATGGAATTATTTTAATCATGACTGACAATGATTTAACTAATTGATCTCTAATAGTTATTTATGTCACGAGTCCTTAAAGACTTATAGAGACGAGTTACATACAATGTTTTTATTTCTATTTTGTCTAGTTATTGAAAATAAACATTTAACATTTTCATGAGTTAAGAACTGCCATTACTCTCAATGTTCTGAAGCAAGAGTTGTTGATACAGGTTTTTGGTAGTTTTTATATAACAATCGCAGTGCGGGGAAGGACCAAAGGGACGAAGGGGGACATGTGTGACAAAGTTGGAAAAGGGGACAAAGAGGGAAAGGGGGCAAGGGGACAAAACGGGACAATGGACAAGGTAACAAAATGGTACAATGGACAAGGAGACAAAATGGGACAAGGTGGCAAGGACAATGGGACAAGGACAAAATGGTACAATGGACAAGGAGACAAAAGGGACAAGGTGGCAAACGGGACAAAGCGGGACAAGGGGACAAAATAGGACAATGTAACAAAATGAGTGACAAGGGGCAAATGGGCGAATGGGCCAAAATGGAACAAGGTGACAAAACGGGACAAGGGGGACAAAATGAGACAAGGAGACAAAATGGGACAAGGGGACAAAATGAGGCAAGGAGACAAAAGGGGACAAAATGAGACAGGGAGACAAAAGGAGACAAATTAAGGCTAGGCGACAAATGGGGGCTAGGAGTCAAAATGGTAAAGATGGACGTCGGGACAAACAAAACGGGACTGAGGGCAAACTGAAAAGGGGGACTAGTGGGACCAATGGGACATGGGGGACAAAATGGACGAATTAGGACAAAAAGAACAAAAGCCGAGAGGGACAAAAGGGACATATTTATCCAAAAATTTATGAACACGTAAAATCTAAACCCAGGAATCCGCTAAAATATTTTAATGGACTCACCAGAATTTTAGCCGCCGTTGCTATGGACGCGTTCTTAAAGCGTTCTTTAGATGGTTGGTTGCTAAGGAGCTAAGCGCGCGTTTAATGATGTAAATAACAAAAAAGAATAAAATTGAATATTTTCACTTTCACAAAAACTTCTAAAAGTACGAAAGTTTTCAATTGTGGAAATAGCAGTTTATGCAATTAGTTGAGAATGTTAAGTTGATTAATGTCAATTTCGTATAAATTTGAAAACTTGCTCCTAACGTCGCTCGTTTTCAAAGCATGTACTCATGCAATAAAGCAATAGTATAAACGAATTGCATACGCTGTTTTTTGTATGACAGCATTATAAATTTATAAGAGAATCAAACTTAATTTTGCCAAACACTTTCCTGTGATGTCTCGGATACTTGACATCCGTGCGAGAGAAAACGGTAGTCGGATGTTCCGTTTAACTCTACCTCCCCTGATTCTCCCGCTGCGATTGGCTGAATGTGGAATGATGCAATCATTTTTGCCATAAAATCTAATATGACATCATTTGTGCCGTAAAATGACCGATTATGAACGATTTCTTACAACTGAAAAGGTCGTTTATAATGCTGGAATACAAAAAAAATGTTTTGTTCTACCACACTTTGTCGTGAACTCGTCCTGGGCAATATTTTTAATGTCTTGTACAAGAAGTGCGTAGTTTCTATTACATAAATGGATGGAATATTAAATTTTGATTTTTCATTTTCTATTTCAGGTTCTTCTCTTGTTTCATATCTTGATGTAGGTATATAATTATCTTGGTCATTGTTAGAGAAATCCTAGCATTTTTTGCTGAAAGAAAATGTAGTCCAACACACGACCATAAAAACAAAACTAACATTTAGCATCATCATAGGTATCATTCAAATTATTACCCTACAATACAAGCATTAACTGGGTCAGGAGGTAAAAAATGTTGGTATTTAAAAAATGGCGCAGACTGTTCTCGCTTAAGCTCGGCGCGTCATACCGCGGAGGGGTTGCATTCGGAGGCATGGCGAATACTAATTTTCAGTATTTACATTATTTGATGAGCAATAGGAGATTCGATCTTATAACTATTAAAAAGCCCGATCTTGCTGCGTTTAAACATAGAATTTAAAAAAACTACGTACTATAAAAATAATTTACAATTCACAGCGATAAAAAGAGTCATACGATAATATAGATCGATGCTTTTCCTGTGTACAGATGCTGATGAGCCGTTTCAAAAAGTGGAAGTGTCTCGCCGTCGCCAATATTTTCGATGCAGTTGAAAACGGGACTGCACACATCTCAGCGCTTCCTAGGTGGGAAATGTCCGGAAAATCAAAAAGAATCCTCTACCCCCACCATTCAAGCAATGCTTGTCTGTTAGTGAAGAGACGTCCACGGGTGCAGCAGACCATCCTGCAGTCCTTCAGCGGCTCAACATGGACAGCAATAGCTGTCAGCCTCATCGCCTTCGCAGGCGCCCTTCGCCTCATCGGCCGCAGGTACCCTCTTCTTCATCAATAGCATTCATCCATTTGCATTCCTTTAATAACAAGGCACATGGAAGAACTCAGAACTCATACTCGCCGCCATTCCAGGCGCCTTTATAATCAATGGTCGCGGGTGATATCAACGAAATCAAAGTTTAATCCCACAAAACTGCTTATATTTATTATAACTTGTATTATTAGGCGCCTGAAAGAATAGGGGTACCAACAATTCCGTCTCAGGAGGCATCTTAAGCCTCAAGGACCCTTGCTTTAACCAAGATAAGAACGTATAATTCCACCAACCTGCGTATATTTATTATAACTGTTGTATTATTTGTCTCCTTAAAGAAATAGTGGTACCAGTATCTCTGCCTTGGGGGGCACCTTCAGCCACAAGGACCCTTGTTTTCACAAAGAAAAGAAAATATGATCCCATCAACCCTCCTTATATTTATTATAACTTGTATTATTTAGCTCCTGAAGGGATAGCGGTAGCAGCATCTCCGCCTTAGGGGGCAGTCTCAAAGACCCTTGTTTCACCAAAGAGCAATCTATAATCCCACCAACCCTACTTATATTTATTATAACTGGTGTATTAATAGGCTCCTGAAGGGATAGAGTTACCGGCATCTCCTCCTTAGGGGGCACCTTCTGCCTTAAGGGTCGTTGTTCTCACCAAGAAAAAAATATAATCTGACCAACCCTGCTTTTAATTATTTTAACTGTTGTATTCATCGACAGTCTGTGACGCCTTTATCAACTGTTATTGACACATTCATCAACGGGGCCTTCGGGACTCTCGCGAGAGCGACCGCAAAGCAACTTCCTGTTAATTTTTCAGGAACGTGTTATTCGAGGTTATAGGCGCCGGAGGATTCATGACCCGAGAGCGCGACAGCCGAAGCAAATTCCTGTTCCTGCTGCTGAGCGCCTTTGGGATGGTTATCCTCAATGCCTTTACCGGAATCTTCATGGGCTTCCTGACGGTTCTTGGGGAACCCCGACAGATACAGACGATCGAGGAAGCTGCAAGCCAAATCACCAAACTTTGCGGGCGCCCCTCAATGAAACTTGTGTTGAAGCACATCGACAAAAAGCGATGTGTTGTGGAAATTATTTGCTAAGTATATATATTTTTTAATTGTAGAATGTAGTGATTGCACGAGATATCAATGATCTCTTCCATCGTTCAATTGTGAGCTACGCTTGCAAAAATAAATTAAATAATAGAGATATTGCGCAAATGTTATGGGCTTTATTGTTTTGAAAGTAAAAATAATTTAATTGTGAGTAAAAATGATTTAATTTACATCGTCCCGTAAAGGGTTCGTCAGTTATAACTCTGCTCTTGATTGCCCTTGAATGACGAGTGATGCATGCAAGGCCAACTATAGAATAAATAACTGCACAAGCATTCATTGGCTCCTTATGTTTTGAAAATATCTTCCTATGTGAGTATGATTTAGTTTATATTGTCCCGTGTAGGGTTCATAAGAAATATCTTTGCTATCAGTTGGAAGCGATTCACGCGAGGAGTAACTAAAGAATATAGATGTTGAGCAAAAGTTAATGGGCTTGATGAGTTTTAAAAAGTACTTAAAAGAGTGTGATTATTTGCTGAGCCGATGCGATGGAAAGAGAAACTACAGTATAAATATATTGCACAAACATTCATGGGCTTCCTATGTTTTGAAAAGAACTTCCTGAGTAAAATTTAGTTTATTTTGTCCCGTATAGGTTTCGTAAGAGATATCTTTGCTATCAGTGGCCGTTGAATTGCGAATGACGCACGCGAGCAACAACTACAGAATAGAGATATTGTGCAAACATTCATGACCTTCATTTGTATTGAAAAGTACTTCTTAAGTAAATATGATTTAGTTTATATTTTCCCATGTACGGTTCATAAGAGATATCATTGCTATAAAAAAAATACTGATATTTTAATTACACCTATATGTATACGTATTACTAAAAATGTGTACATATTACTAAAAAGGCAATAGGAAAAAGTTGTAGACACGGGTTATAAGGTATTAAATGCACGTTGGTTGCATATTCACTCCCGGTAAAAAGCTAGATAATAACCAACTGACACACAATGACGTATTAAACCAACTTCAAAGTAAAAACCAATATCATGACGAACTTCCGTCTGCCTGTAGCTTCGAATCGGATTGCGGAATCAAGATGTTGAACACAGCACTTCGTGAGTTTCCGAAGAGCCGACAGCAACCGGACCAGCCATCATCGCCAATAAACTCGGGCAGAGTTACGTTCTTAATAACCCACAACTATGGGACAAAACTTCAGACACTTCCTTTGTATATAAAGTGCCCGAATGCCTCGTCACGCCGGTCTTTGATACTTTCATTGTGACAATGAAAGAAACTCTTAGACTTCGTTTGGACGCGCTCCTACAGGACATTGTGTAAGGAGGCATCTACGTCAAGATGCTAAGGTACTCAACCACAGCAGGTGCTACGCGTCCTAAAATTCCTTCCAACGCGGACTATCCATCTCCCTTAACGAGCTCCTAAAGCGATTGTGATGGCGCATATTACGCCAAGATCAAATTGTACTCAATGCGGATGGTAGGCTTTCTGAATTTCCTTCCCACGCGGACTATCCATCTCCTTTTAAATGAGCTCCTCCAAGTGATTGTGAATGGCAGTATTACGCTATAGTCAAATGTTACTCAATAATAGACGCATTTACTATATTTTTTGCGCTGATGATCTATGACCATGGGGGCGAACACGTTTAGCGCAATTGCGCCTTGAAGGCAGTTATATTTCTGTTGTTCTGACGCACTTAAATGGATGGTTGGCGTGGTATGACTTTGTTTTCCAACACGTGGCATTTCCTTAGATCCCCAAGGCGAGAGGTGAATGGCGTGGCATCTAGCAGCTAGCTGCAGTTCCTGGGTTGTCTTCATTATTATATAAATGAGTACATGTGTTTTAAATTATGTAAAATAAAGTTTCTCGAAAATTGAATTTTCTGTGAAAACTACTCCAAATTCCGTATTTTCAGAAACGCTCAAAAGACAAAATGGCTTCAAATTTTTTGTTCAAACTTTTCGAACGGATAGTGCTAATTGCACTCTTTAATATGGCGTAAAGATCCTTTTGGGATATTTTTTGTTTTTTCAAAAATTACAAAAATGTAATTTTTTTGAAAGTTTTCTCATACGGTTAAAATGCCCAGCAATTTGTAAACACTATTGAATTTGTGAGTGTAAGTGCTTCAAATGATTTCCAATGAAGTTTTTCGAAAACTGAAAAAAATCTGTGAAAAAGAGCTTCAAATTTCGCATTTACAGTAGCGCTTAACGCCATTTTTTGAAAACGACTCCAAATTTGTTATCTAAAATTGCCATTTAGAACAAGGTTTAACTGTTTTTTATATTCTTAAAATAATAGTTATGTTATACTATTAAGAAACAGAAAAAATTAATAAAATGTCAAAAAGATTTACTTTGGGCGGCAATAGATGACATCTGTCAAGAGCATTGGCAAGTCCGAATAGCTAGCCGAGATCAAACGAAACAGAAAACTAATACGGGAAAGTCTGTGCCATTCTGTAGCCCCACTAGTTTATTTTCATCACCCGTTGCTTTGCCATCAGATCTGAGAGACTAACCGTTGCCCATTTATACGTAGCATCATTGGTCCTTGTTCCTGCGCGATGGAAACGCTACCTTCAATCAGTTTTTACCTTACGGCATTTACAATCATGCACAATTTTTGCAATTTAATTAAAGGTGAAATATTCTTCGAACAATACCTTTTTTAAATAGTTCGTATTACGTCAACGTGTAGTAAATATGTTTACATATTATGTAGAACATTGTTTATAAATTTTCAGGAACTGAAATGTATTCAAACTTACTTTCACCTGTTCAATCGCCGACAGTTGCTCAGAACTTGTTATTCCAATAAAAAGGTATGTTATTGATGTATTTGCAGCACTTGGCTTTAGAAAACTATGAGAATTCCCTTAAAAAAAAGTCACAAACTTATTTTGTGTTTCTTAAGTGAAAATGGAGTATTGTCGGACACCTCTATTCGCTATATGTTTCTACTTCTTTGTATTTGTGGAACAAAAATATTTATATAGTTGAAACTGCAAAAGAAACTGCATCAAATACTATATTACATACTAACATGAAGATGAGACATGATATGTTCATTGTTAATGTACATGAGAAACGCAAACTGTTAACCATGAAGAAAATGTTTTTTTTATTCTGGGCCTGAAGAAAACGTGCGCAGAGCTGTTTTTGGACCAAATAAATACTAAATGTGAATTTTAATGACTCGCACATACGATATTAAAAATTATGTGAGTAAGCAAATGCTATCACTTCCTATTTACAAAACCAATTTGTTTTCTGACAAAGTGACTTAAAGGATAACATAAATGTGTTGTTTTAGAATGGGAGGACCAATAGGGAGAGAGCTTCTCCAATATTTCCTTGGATATTAATTTGGGGTGAAATTTGTATCTTATCAATTAAATCACTTCTCCAGTAATTTTGTGCCGCTGACGCCCTTGTTATCTTGCATGGACGAAAAGCGAGTAGCTGAATGCATCGGAGTAAAAATGCAGTGGTGCCAATGGTTCTGGGCGAGGCGTGGATCTAAGGTGGCCAAGGTTTAATTCGTAGCGTCTTTAAACTGCTTAGTTCCTTTGTTCGTTGCAATTTCCTGTTGGTAGGGTATGTCTTTTTCACTTTCAAATTTCCTTTGTTCTCTGCGTACTCTTACGGATTGTATGGAAACTTTCCGTTAATTTCACTTAAACCATATATTAATCGAGTGGGTCTTTTTGACTTCTTAATTTTTTTTTGTTCTCCACAGCCACATTTGAATGGAGTGGAAACTTTCGGTATAATTTCTTTTGTTCACAGCGATGTGTGGATGAGATTGAGGTATCATGGGCGGGTTCGTCGTGGCCCGGCCTTATCTCCGCCATTTGCCGCCGTGCCCCCCGCCCGCACCTCCGCGCCACGCCCCCTGGGCGTCTCTGCGCTGGTGGAGCCCGCCGTCGTCCTGTTCGTGGGGGCGCTGGCGGCGGCCGTGGCCTTCCTCGTGGAGGTGGCGCTGCGCATGCGGGCCAACGGGTGCTTCGTGTGGAAAGCGCGTCTGCTGTGCTGCCGGCGCACTGCACGCAATTGATTCGGGGGCTTCATTTGGTTTCCTTTAATTTAATTTGCTGGTTAGTTAACTCTGAGCCAATCCCTGTTAGCTCTGCAGCTATGCCGTGCAACTGACTGCTGGAGGCGCGTTGGAATTTGATTCAGTTCTCTTCAACTTAGTGCAGAGTTGGTACAAGGGTTTGTGTCTCGACGGTGACAGCGTTTTGTTCGTAGCTATACAGGCAGGTCGATTTCGTTGGCTGTGCGGAGTTCTATTGCCCAGCTGCTCTGATCGGAACTTTTCCGTGATGCCTGACACCAGTTCCAGGTGAATGCCCGAGACGTTAACTAATAAATATGAACACCGGACTTTATCCCCCTCTTCCCCACTTACATAGACACTGACATGCACTGTTCTACCTCAATGTCACGAGAATGCTTCTTGCTTGAATTAGTTGTTTTCAAATGATAGCCAAGATGTTAGCGTAGAAAGTCCAATATTTCAATACTACGTAGCTGTTTCCAATAATGCGGGAAAGTATGTGTTGTTGTAGCATCACTAGTTTTTATTAAAGTTCCTTTTTAGTTTTAGTTTTGTATTTTACACAATAATTTGGCAAGCGGTAGAACGTACTGTTGGTATAATTATTATATCATTCCATTTATTTCTACTTTGCTTTCAATTTTTGACAGACATTAAATTATACAAACTATTATTTATTCACAAAATGTGTATGATGCTTTTAACTTTTTTAACACTATTTCTTCTTAGGCTTCAGTTTTGATTGACAGGTTTGTGAATACAATCAGATTTAAAATATTAAAAAATAAAAAAAATATTATTAAAATTTTAAAAATTATAAAAATAATAACTGATACTGACAAAGCATTGAAGATAAAATATGTAAGTTGCAGGCAATTTTTTCTACCTTCATTTTGTATAAATTAACGTTATTTCGATAAATTGTATGCTTGTGTATATTTAAGCAAATAAATTTTGTAATTATTCTTGTGAAGCCGTCGTTTCTCGAGGTGAAAAGTGTCTAATTCTAATTCAGCTTCCCGATAAACATACGTATTACGTACAACTAATGACGAAATAATTCCAGAATTTTTTCTTAGACCGACAACCTAATGATTGGACTGTAAGCTTATCAACTGGTTACATCTGGGGACTGTTTAGAATATGATGTATAAATACAGATATATTGCAAAAATTACATAATTTTGGATCTTCTTTCATTAGTAGATGCTGCTGAGATAACTTTGTATGGCCTGTTCTTCGGTGACTGAGAATTGTGTCTCGTTTCTGTTTCTAAGAAAAGATGGATGACAATTAAGAACTATATTTCTAACCTGGAACAGTTAGTGTGGAGGTGATCCAAACTCTTCGGAATTCGAAAATTCTTCATTACTTGGGTGAAACTCTCTTTTTTAAATCAGCGTGAGATTCAGACTGTTTGAGAAGGGATAAATTAACGAATTCTCTAGCAACTTTGTCATCCATTAAATTTCTTCTTGTGCCTGTACGATAAGATATCAAATTGTTTGTTAGGGACTGTTTTCTCCCTTTATACTAACTTGTAGTAATTTACTATCAATTGGATTATCAATTTTTATTTATTAGCTAGTCTCAAAATATCTATCACAGTTTCTGTGCTTGTGTGGTTTTATAATTCGGGAATATTAATATTTTTTTTCAACTGTTGAAGTGTCGCGTATGCTTCTCAGTAGAATATGGACAAGATATTCTGTACTAAAGACCACTGTTAAGACACATATTATATTTCTCTAGTTTGTTCCTTCGATGCTTACAACCTATTTATAATTTTGTACTATATTTTTGTTTTGAAACGTTAAATAAAAGCTTTTTTACTACTAATTATTGTTTATATTAATTTTTCCTTACAATCGTACCATATTTATTGTTCTTGTAATTTATGATATGAAGCACCTGGGTACCTACTTCTTGAAATTCTATGCCTTCCTTTTTGGAAGTAGTAATAGGGTATAGAGTGACTCCTTAACACAATGAATAGAAAGAAGTGAATGTAAGCAGTTTCTTTCGCTTTAAATAATACGTAGATGATCCTCGATGTATTTTATAGGAACTTCTAAAAATAGTTCAGTTTTAAATCACCGCGTAAGTGTTGACAATAAAGGTGATCGGCGCAAATAGAAGTGCTGGTGCAAGAGAAGAGGCACTCGCCCTGTCGATAGTGGCGCTCTCGATAACATGGAACTGTTTATTCTGTGAATGCGGCCGACTAATAATATGGAGAACAGTATGGGCCACGGTTGGGTCATGGTTTTAAAAAAATATATACCTTACCCCGTGATATGGGTAGACGAAGACGGCAATGGAATCAGAAGGATGAAGAGGATTTAGTTACACCCGTTATATAAGAATATAGCCGAGTGTAATTAAGTTCCCAGGAAGTTTTAGCACCAGACGTCAGGTGACATCTTTAAACTGAATTGATAACATGGCTGACGATATACGGACGCAAGGAACAACGTCCAGTTGAGCTGTAGGATTTGCGACAGTGAGATATGTATAACAACAAAGGCATCTCAGCGGGGAACATAGGAGTTGCATGCTGCGATGACTCGGATGATCTTTCCGAGTCACACGGGTGCCGGGGTGGGGCTCCGGGCGATGAGTCGGAGGTACGTGTCCAGATTCTCACCTGGATCTTGTGCCCATCTTGCTACTGTTTGCCGATCTCCGTTTACTGTGGTCACGATGGATCTCAGTAGCGGCACAAGCAGAGACTTATTGAGAGAGGGAGCTATTCTGGGTCTGACCAACTCGGAGTTTTGGTATTAAGTTGCTTATAACTTTTCCATTAATAAAATAGCATGTAATAATAATAATAATAATAATAAAATAAATGTACATAATGAGGTAAATAATTGTAAAGAACCTCATGCAAGATTGTTTTTGAACTGAAACTAACAAAAAAATATTTAATTAATTTAACAATTTTCTATTACAATATCTTCGTATTTTTATATATCAGTATATCTATCTTCGTCTTTCCAATAACAAAAATCCTTCACTTAGGTACAATTCCATTAGAGAATTCATTTTTCCCTGCCCCAAATATTCTAGTCTATTTATTTTCCGTAATACTGTCCTCAATCAAATACACCGCCAGTATGGTAATGCATTTTTTACATGAAATTCTCCCCTGAATTACGCCACTCTGTCCTACGTGTTCAATTTCACTTTTCTTCCTCACTCCAGAATGTATATTTTCTTTCTGGTTGTTGATTTCCTGTCTTCTCTGTCGGCGGTCTACATGACATGGAAACATTGCGCATGTGTGATTTTATTCTAACAGGCCATGTCTATACACATTATTTTGACGTCATTTATGGACGCAATAAAACACTCATTTCAAGTCGTTACAGTATGTTAGTTTTTAATTGAATAATCACACATTTCTTTTAATGAATCGACAAGATACATGGGCTGCCCGGTAGGATTCAATATAATAACCGAGTAGACCGGATTAAGAGAGCAAGGGGTAGTAGCCGGCCAGACTGCGGACTCTTGTCTTTACGACTGGCAGAAGCTGGATGCCTGCTTCCACTTCGTAATGCCGACTATGATTTTCCCACTGAGAATAGGAAGATATACCAAAAATAAATTAGACACTATGGATAGGCAATAAGGCCAATGTGAAAGAATTCCTCTCACTTCCGAGGGTGTCTCGACATCATTCATATGCAGCTACAGAGAAGACGGAGTGATAGGCATTCAATGCTTAGCGCGAGGTAGACTCCGCGTTCAAGATGTTGACTAGCCGAGATAGAAACACGAGAGACACCGCATTGCAAGATGCAATCGAAGGGGTGACGCACTGCATGGAAGGGCAACCTGGCGTCCCCTCCCTCACTTGAGTCATGAGAGTACTGTGCGCGCTCACGGGGCAGGCCTCAAAGAAGCTAAAGATAAAATGGAGTTTCACAGAACCCGAAGGCACCCCCCTAACATTACCTTCCCCATCCCGCGTACGACAGGACGAAACCCCCGCTGGGCCCTGGCGGGCGCAGTAGCGGCCCCCTCTCCTGCCGAAGCCCCCGCTTGGAGCAATCACCAGCCACCGGAGCGAGAGGATCACCCCCGCACCCTCACATCTCCGCCACCGAGCTGCAGCACCACTGGAGCCACCCCGCACACGTCGACGCCACCCCGCACACGTCGATGCCTGCAGCGATGCAGCCGTCAGCCCACTGAGAGTCGACATGGAGGAAGGAAATGGACGGGAGGACACTGTGTGACCGGCCATCGCTGGTGAGACGCACTCCCAACGTTGGCTGGAACAGCCCGCCCAGGGCATACATGCAAGCGCTCTCAAGGGTTGGGGAAGGAAACTACTTACTTCCTGCAGTCTGGCCGGAACATGAAAATTCCCACCTACAAGTTCCTATTTCCGGCCAGGATCAATTCCTCCCCAGGCCTCCACTACTGCCCAGGTAAATGAGCAAAAGCTGTAGAATGAAATGTACATGGGGGCAACAAACAGCCGAGAACATTGGTCACGTTCCCACAGAGTGTCGCTACCTGCCGCCGCTACGGAACGCCCGCACAGCTTCGCGGCCATTTCAAAGAGGCAGCCACTGCGGCGGGGTGGCAGGTGCTCCGAGGGAATCAGGCAGTGGTGGGGGCAAACGCCCTGGCCCCGTACTCGCACGGGGCTGAATGGCACTCGTGGTGGACATCACGATGGCTGACGCACGAGAGGGAAAACTTAACAGCAAGTTGCAAGATAAGCGCCAAAAATACGAAGCCACCCGGGCTCACCTCATTACCGTCTGTTACCAGAGCGCCGAAGTGCTCCCATTTGTTAGGGAACCGTTTCGATATATAAGAAGTTACGTAATGCTACGACAAAAAAACAACAATTTTTCGACAGAAAAGCTTGTTTTATTAGTGCCCCATACAGAAAAAGATGATATATCCTATCATAATATGTAGTAAATTACTTCCTTTAACTCTAGCTGCAGCACGTAACAGTAAAATCCAATATGAAGGACATTTCTTGCTACGAAATTTTCAATATATTGTTAGAAAGTGATGTATTTACAAAAACATTCTTTCAATGGAATGTAGATTTAATGAATGGAAATTCAATTTAATGAATGGAATTCAATGGAAAAATAGGTTAATTAAATAATTAAAAGAATGTAGCCTAAGTCTAATTAGTGTATTTTTGTTTGAATTAACAAAATGTTTCACTTATTTACGTTATTATTTTTTCTTAAATTTTTTCGTCCTCCTTTTCATTCTCCAAAAATTGGTCACTTTAGTGAATTGTGTTTTCCGTCTCTTAGGCTATATGATTGTATTAAAAGAATAGTGTCTGTGTTTTGATAGTACTATTAATGCATTAAAATTAAATATAGTGTTGGCTAAAAAAGGTTAGAAAAATTGTTTGAGAATAGTGATTTTAGTTTTACGATTGAAAATGCCTAAAAAAATGTTTATTATTTTACTTTCTTGCGCTTGAGAAGGAACTTACAAAGAAACGAATTCTTTCTTTTTTCCCCGCAATAGTTTGGCACACATTCCCATTTTGAATGTGAAATGAGTAACCTTCTCATTCTCTGACGAATCGGATGTAAACACAGTGGCGCGCTCCTATAAACAGCGTTCTCAATTAGGTCGAGATATACACATCACTGTAAGAAAGTAGAACAAAACCTCGAATTATACTGAATATTTAAGTTCTAGAAAGGATGGGTCCTTTCCAAATATTCTGTGAAAGGAAATTCCAACCACACTTCGTAAATGAATTTTAACTCCCTTGGGTGATTAATGTGGCTCTGGAGACCGAGTGGCTGTCGGGATAAGTGGTCCTCACAGTCTCTTTGGAACCAGAGGAGCAGGGGAGCTTTGCTATCGCCTTGGAACGTTAAAAGGTCCTAAAGATGGAAGTGCAGGCAAAATTTTATTATTTTTATACAAATTAATATTAGTTGTATTTATCACAGCATTTCGTGCCTGTGTAATGATGTAAATTAATGTCTAGTATATGTTTTAAATTCTATAAAAATTGTTTTAATTTTATATCATTTATTTCTGTAATCTCCTACTCATTTCCTATTATTACTTGTAAACTTTTACAAAATATAATAACAATCAATTGATATCGCAAGTTGGACAGATAACTGAAATGAGAGTTCAAATCACCCGCCTCGCCACATAGTTCCTGTCTCCTGCGGTTCGCTACGCCACCACACTAGCAGTTTCACATTTTGGCCGTTAGGAACTTGGGAGACCCTCTTCCCATTGGAGTTGCGAGTTGCCTATACTGCGATTTTTTGTACGAAGAGCTCTGACAGTTCGTCAGCTGTTAGGCCGTGTGCCACACGCTCTCGCGGCTAGCACGTGGAGAGCACATGGCTGCGGCTCCACCCGAGGCGGGAAGAACGAACTTTATTTTTTTTTTTAAAAGTAACTTTTATTAGGCTGGAGGTTCGATTGTAAAGTATTGAATGTTCTCGTGTTATGTATTCATCGGTTTTAAATCCATCAAGTTAATAAATGTGGAACTTACTCATTTATATTTTTTTAAACCTGTTATTTTAAATATAGGCCACGTAGGTCACTTTATTTGTGTGAATTAATCACTCACATACTGCGATTTTTGTAGGAAGAGCTCTCAAGGCCACTCAAATCCCATCTTCGCGATGGAATATGTCACGGCATTTGGCGTCTTTTCTCGGTCTTGCCGGTAGAAGTCGCATGATCGCAAGCACTGCTTCATACGGTTCGCGATCGTGGGAAATCTAGCGGAACGACTGTAAATGACACGAAATGCCGTGACATATTCCATCGCGAAGATGGGATTTGAGTGGCCTTGAGAGCTCTTCCTACAAAAATCGCAGTATAGAGGAACCAAGATGTCGTGCTGTACTTCTTTTAAACAGTATTATTGCGTGATCACGGATGAAACACTCGAATGCAATGACATGTAAGTATACAAGGACATATTTGATAATATCCAGGTATGATGCTGTATCTGAGCCTGCGCGCCATGTAATCACCGCGTTGTACCGCTTTAGCGTGTAAATGGAATGGAGTGTCACGTTGATTGTGGCTGTATAATTGTCTTTGAGATAATCTGTAATTCGTTCTTTAACATAACAGAATTTAAATCATTGTTTATTAAATATAAACGTAACTGTCTTCTTCTGTGGAAACGCTTCGTAACTCACTATTGATGTCATACCATTGATGTCAGAATAGGAAAAGAAGACAACCGAATTGGAAATGAAAAAGACATAATACTTTATTGAATGTCAGATTGTTAGTCGAGAAAGAAGTCACCACCATTCTGACAGTATATTTTCATAACCTATTCATGATGTACAATAGTATACAGTATTTAGGAATATTCAAGTTTGGAGATAGCTTAAATTTTTGCTTCATAAAAATAATACATGGAATCAATGGCTTTGAAACATCCTGAATAGTCTCAATATCAGTGTTCCATCGGGAGATGTTACTTGATTTTAAACTAGAGAAAACATTTAGTGAATGCATGTATTTCAATGGTAATTTTGCAGTACAGTGAAAGGGAATGAGTTTAAACAAATTAATGGTTTCATAATTTCCAGTTAACAGTATTGCAAAATCACTGAATTTTAACAACAACTCACAATCATCACTGATATTTTCAGACCATCTGAAGTATTTATTGTGGAGTGTCTTCTTACTCGAGGCTGGTAGACTCCATTGACTTCTAGAAAAGAGCATAATTCTTGAAGTGTCTGTTCTCAATATCATCATACAGTCTTACAGTCACCAGACTATTAAATGATCATTTTATGTACATTTCATGTGGAGGTTGTGCAACACATGTTAGGAAACAAACATGAATTGTAACCATGTATGATTGTTAAGCAAGCTTTTATATGTACTAATACCCAACACAAAATGAGCATGATCTTTCAATTGTTTTTACTTTTGTAACATTCATCATAATAGGTGTCAGTGCAATATAGGCCTTAATACTGCAAAATATAAAAAAAATGTCGTCTGTCGTTCTGAAGGTATTTTCCAAAGTGCTTATAGTGTTCAATCAGTAATGGTGATTTCTTTGCTCATATTCTTCTCGTAATGATTAAATTGTGACATAAGTGAAGTGCAATTTGAGAAGATGAGCTTCGATAAATGAGAGTTTTCTTCCCCAAATGGTTGCAGGAAGTAGTTCATTATAAAAGGCTCATTGAAGATGAATGTACAATTGAGTGCATATCTGCCGGAGCATACAATCTTCATCTCTGTAACTATTTCCTTTCCACACAACACATTGGCCTTGAGAAGGAAAACAAGTTGAACAATATAACTTGAAAAGAAATGAAAAGTGAAAAATTTCAAAATACTGCCCCTGAAAGTTATGGTTTGTAAATATTTTGCATTAAGAAGGAAATCTCGTGCTTCAAAGTTCAAAATGTATTATATAAGTGGAAATGATGAGTGGAGCTACACTTGTCAAGAAATGCTCATTAGTGACAAAACAATTTTTTGAATTGTCAAAAAGTGAACTATTGACAGATTGATACAAGTCTTTGTAAATATAATATAGTGTGAGTATTAAAAAATTAATGTATATTCTGGAATGATAAAAAAAAAATACTAATTAGACCACTTTGGCATTGCCATTTTTGAAGGGTAAAATCATTAAATGTTTCATTAACAATAACTTGGGGGCAGTACATAAGTGCCTTCATATTCTGGGTTATTTAGTGGTCAACAATGATGTGGTAAAGATACCAAGACTACATGATGTACGTTTTTTTTAAGGCCTGGTTATCAGACTGATGATTGTAGGTGCGTTAAAATGGATATGAATAGTACATTAGGCATTAATGCTAGTTTCCTTTATCATCATTGTAAAAATTATCATAATCTGTGACAGATGAAATTTTTTTGTGGGCATTTGAGGAACTCACCAAGAAGTTCTCTTTTGTTCACGCTTAGTGTTATACTGTAAGCCAAAAGTGATGATTGAATTAAAAGAACAATGTATACTTACCTGATAATTCTTCAGTTTCTTTGTCTTATCAATAGATTCTCTACCCACCACAAAAAGCACTTCCGCTCACAGACCACTTCAGCCAGTACCTTCATTGTAGTAATGAAAGTCCAAAAGTTGATATGCAAGGTAGACCAGTGGGGCAAAATGTTCTTTGACCAGTGGTGAAAAATGAAGCTAAAGTAAAATATTGCAAATGAAAGTATAAAGAGCAGTGAAGGTAGATATAACTGATAACGAATGGTCTATTCCCAAAAATGTTTAGAGACAAATCATATGGGATTGCTGTGAAATACAGAAATAATTTGTGAAAAGTGTCGATGGCAAGCTATGACTGCTATGTATTTATTACTAATAAATTAGAGAAGAATTTAAAGTAGCGGTGCAATCTGTGCAAGTTTCCTCTCCTCATAACTTGTGACATCAACTACTAATGTAAATATATCTTAAAGCGAGATCAATGAAATGTAAGTATTAAAAACTAGTGTAGTTTTCAAATACCTTGCATATCTAATAGTCACATGATAAGTCATGGCACCTCTGTGTTAAATTACATGCTCTATAAACTAAATAGGAAATGGAAAAGAATCATTACTCTCAGCAATTTAAAACAATTCTTTAATATATAACATTTAAAAAATACAAATAAAGGTCTGGCCAGATCTTCAAAATTAAAAGAAGAAACGGAAGTAAAAAAAGAAGAAATAAAAATTGTACAATTAAAATTAAAAAAAAGTAAGTGGTCTGGCCAGACCTTATAAATGAATCAATTAAAATAAAAAAGAATATCAATAATTAAAAATGAAAATAAACTTAATGGTCGGCCGGCCAGACTGTTCATTCTCTTCCTCCATCTCTGCGCCATCTCCACGGGCTGAAAAGGGAAAGCAATTTCACTTGTAATATATTCCACTTTCAATCATTTATTAAGTGTTATACAATACTTAATGTGTATGAACATTCACAAAAAAAAACAATATTTACCGTTTCGGGGTGAATAGGAAACCAAGAAACAAGCAGGGAAGGGCTACTTCCCTTAGTAGGTTATCAATACGATAGGGTTCTGAGAACCGTAGAACTAGAGAAAAAATGGTGAAAGAGTAGGGGACACCCCCTCCCAAGACCCTACATACAGTGGATGTAAAGTCTGGTGGAGTCAGGGGTACAGCATGATGATGCTGAACTGAGGGAATAAAAAAAGCTTAGTTTTCACTAAAATTTGTCTGGGGAAACAGGTATTGAACAAATGAGTCATTGAAAGCCATGAACAAAAATGTGAGTTGTACAACCATTCCTAAGAAATAATGCATTCATTTCCACACCACCTTGAGGTAGAATGCATGGTGCGTTTTTTTTTATACATGGTATCCCCTGTAGGCCTAGTCCATGTTCACCAAGAAAATATAACAGTTCAAGTTCCTGGTGCAAGACTCAAAGAAGTGTCTGCATCTTTCTCATGAAAGATGGAGCACAGCACGATTTTCTTTAGTCATAAAAAATCCTCTCGTCACTTGCATCATTTACTCAACTCAGCCTCAAATCACAGACTCTGAAATCTGGAATTGTACATAGAAAACAAGAAAAATTGAAAACCATGAACACTTCTTTGAACTATTCATTTTAGATCTTGTATAACATGTTTACTACATTTCTTACAAATAAAAGTGAGTTAATTTCAGATATCTCTGTACATGGGATATTGCAAGTTTCTCAAGAAATGTACAGTAGCAGTTTTTGTATTACCAGTAGCCTCTTGTTCTAGGCGTTCTTCTTGCACTGCTGGTTACTATTCAAGGGGAGCAATTTACCAGCTTTGTGCCACATTTCACCCACTTGTGAACATTTAAAAAAGAATTCTACTTGGCGACACTACACAACTGCAACGATAGTAAATAAGATATAAATGACAACAGCTTCTATTCCTGAGAGAATAAAATTTAAAATGGGTTTTCAAATGTAATAAACTCCTTATACATCATATTTATCTAACCACGTCTATTTATTCAATCTGGAACAATGGCTGAAATACTGAAAATTGCATTAATTACAAGTCATAAGAAAATCACACACATCATTCAAGTAATACCTGAAATAACAGACAGATGCTTCAGTGTTCTGTTACAAGATAACCTAAACTATTTCATGGTGCCTCTGCAACACCTGCACTCTGGGGCAAAGGAAATATTCCAGTCACATCCGAGTCAGAATCATCAGAATTATCACTCCAGTCATCATCTGAACTCTCACTACCTGCCTGCAGATCTATAATCAGATCTTCAATATTATTTCTAATACTACTTCCTCCTTCCAAGCTTTCTGTATTAAGCTTTTTGAGTGTTGAACAGCATTTTGCCACTGCAGTGGAGAAATGCTTGCGACACTTGCTTTTAAGAGATTTTCTACTTCTGTAAAAGTTTTATTATTTCTGACCACATAACCCTTCACTTGTGACCATATCAACTCTATTGGATTAAATTCTCAGTGATAGGGTGGCAAGCGCAGGACCCTATGACCGTTCTTTTCAGCCAATTGATCTGTGGCATAGGTGGGAAACTGGTTTCCTCTGCTGTACAAGATGCAATAATTCACATTTGTTCATAGACGGATCAACTAGCACTTTGTGAGACTGTAGCCACTGCACCACTTCAGCTTTATGTGTTGCCCTTGTAGGGGCTTTGTCAATTATTACAGAATGGTATGGAACATAGTCCATAACAATTACTGAAGTTTGTTTTAAATTCTTTAGCTGTTCTTGGAGCCACACACTCAATCTTTCGTGATAATCTCCAGTCTCCATCTCTTCATGGTCATCTCCAGTCTTTTTAGACCAATAGACCAATAAACAATTTTCAACAAAAGGTTTTGATGTTCCTGCATGCACAACAATCAAACGGCCACCTTTCCCAATAGGTGCTTTTGCACTTCCTGCAACAGTGCCATCTGACCAGCCCTTGCTCACTATATGTCCTGCATTAACCCATGTTTCATCCAACCACAAAATATCCTCAAAATTGTGGCACAATATCTCCACAAGTCAGCAATGCCAGGCCACAATGTCTTGTCGTTCCAATAACACTATTTATTTAACTTTGAGAATTTAAATCTCAAATCTTTCACAATTTTGCTTCCTGTAAACAACTCTGCTTCCCACAGAGACACATGGAGCTTCCGAAGTATGGGGGTGCTCCTTCCTGGCATGGCAGCCATAAATGTAATGCCTAATTGCTTCTCGGCTGAATGTATCTAAATCTGTAACTGGTTTTCTCACATTTCTTTTCTTTCCTGGAGTTCACAACTGTGATGATCCTGTCTCTTGAGCATCATCCATTTCTCTGCTTACATTTTTAACTGTGCTTTGACTTATTCTTGTGGCAGCAGCTGTTCTCTCCACAACCTTTCTGAGAGGTGATAATGGACCTTTATTGACCCTTTCCAATTCAAAATAGTCTCACCCAGCACACAACTTCCCTAGTCTGCGAACTCAGGACTTTCTGCTTTTCTCTCTGTAACAATGATAATGACAACAGCACATCATAATTTCTGAAAACAACTGGATATATCTATCTAAATGTGTGTGTGTGTGTGTGTGTGGTGTGTGCGTGCGTATATGATGTATGTATGTATGTAAGGTTTTGAAACAAATCAAGAATTATGAAAAAAAATGGCCTGTTTACCTCTTCCGGACGCCCCTCTTTTTGACATTAAGCCAACCAGACGTAAACTCTCCTTCTCAAGTAAATACTGAAACATTAATACGAAAACGTTACACATTACAAGCAGTATTTATTATAGTATTAATGTACATAACTTTTTGTGCGAAGTTCGCCTTACGCACCGAAGTGCCCGTACTCACCGGTACACGCCAAAACGCGCGCGTCGCCGTCGGTCGCCATGATGTCTCGGCGCGGGGCGACTTTCAACTATCAGAAACTCACGCAATTCATTAGTCGTTTGTTCTCAAAAACCTTTGTCAACACTGTAGTGACGTGTAAGCTCTCGATTGGAGAATTGCTCCAGCTGGACGAAACAGCTGATAACTGTCATAGCTCATCATACAGAAATCGCAGTATAGAAGGCTGTTATTCTATACTGTACTCTCTCCTCTCCCTGTTTATAGTTGTTCTTGTACTCCTGCATTTTATTGCGAAAAATAAGTCTGCATCAGTTTTTGTTTGTTCTGATTTGCGATGGAAAAGATAGCTTTTAGCGGAAAGTATTGTGAAGTTAGAGGAGGTAATTAGTTTTGTATGTCTCGTAGGTTCTCACTGTAATAGAAAACTGCATAATTTGTTTGTTTCCACTTAATGTGAATAATACTTTTTGTTGCCATAATT
>JAHLJT010000180.1:0-25443 GCA_031308135.1 Acheta domesticus
GTATATTACTCCGTATATACGTACGTAATACGGGAAAGAAAAGTTTTTCTTATTTATTCAAATATGAATATATGCACAAACAGGCGACTTTTGCCTCAGCATTCACGTGACTTTTCCCAAAGAAACAACAAACACAAATGAACTTTCAATTACATATAGCAGCATAATATTTAGAGGGTATAAAACTGATGGACAATTCTTTACTTACCAGAGTTGGATTGAGACTATCTTCATGCATAAGTTCTGTTTCTTCATCCAGTTCTTCAGTGTCATTTCCAGGCACATCTGGGGCATCTGTGGATTCTTTGCTCTCTGAATCATCTGATTTATCACTCAATGGCACCGAATGTTCAGGTGGTAACGGGTCATTTTGTTTCGCTCACCTCTGGAAGTAAAGACAACTCAAAGCTAGATGCGAAACATGTTGTTCTTCATCTGGTTGCTGCAGCTGCTGTTGTAGCTGTTGCTCATTAAGCTGCTGCTGTTGTTGTAGTGGCTGCTCTCGAAATTTTTGCTGTCATTGCAGCTGAGGTATCACCAAAGCTGAATCCCCATTTGAATGAAGAGACTCCCTGCCATCTGCAAACAAAAGGGAAGTATTATTATTCTATAAAGCAAAATGTCTGCCAGAATCCTGTATTAAAGACAAAACAAACTACTTAGCATGTTAAGACCAAAAAAAGGTTTGTTTCCATTGTGAAAAGAACGCATTTGTATTACATCACATTGGAAGACGTGCTCATGCAGGACTTGTCAATGACCAGCCTGAAGAGCTGCACAACCAATCACTTCACTAACGTAATCCAATGCTGAGCGAATGAGTGCTCCATATAACCGCTATAGGGTAGTGCGGTCGGCTCCTCATGAAGTGCCACACAGATGGGGGGGAGACGCATCTGGTTTGCAGTGTTCGAATATGAGGACGCCACGTGAGCGACTTGTCAAAAGTGAGCCCCAAAAACCGGGCAGAGTCAGCGAATGGAAGCTGATTTCCTCCCAAGTACAGGATTGGATCGCTATGCAAGTGGTATATTCTGCAGAAGTGCACTCCAGTACATTTAGTAGGTGAGAAATTAAAACCTTCGCTCCATTCATGCAACTTGAGCACCAGTTGGGAGTTGCTCTGGATCACACTTATACCGTTGGATGAACAAAAAATGGCAAAATCATCTACAAACAGCGATGCCTTTACAGGTTCCCTCACGAGCGACACTACACTGTTTATGGCAATGGTAAACAGAGTAACACTTGCACCGAGCCTTGGGGGATGCCGTTTGCAAGGCGGTGACTGCTATACTGTTGTCTCCAATGAAAAAATCTATTCGATAGGAAATTTTGGAGGAATAAGGGAGATTCCCCCTCAATCCCCAGGAGTGCAAGGTTCGCAGAATGCCATACCTCCGAAGTGGTGTCATACGCCTTTTCTATATCAAATAGTACGGCCACAAGGTGTTGTCTCAAGACGAAGGAGGTTGAAATTTCAGATGCCAAAGCGACGAGATGGTCCAGGGTTGACGGTGTTTCCTGAATGGGTGTGTGTAGGTTTCTGCACTTTAAGGTCCAGACCAAGCGCTGATTTATCATCCGTTCCAGCACTTTGCAAACGCAGCTGGTGAGAGCGAGAGGTCGTTAGCTCGATGACAACGACCGATCCTTTCCGTCCTTCAGAGCTGGGATAAATATGGCTTCTCGCCATAGAGCAGGGATGGTGTGCTCTTCCCAGAGGTGATTATAAAGGCGGAGGAGAAATTGCATCGCCACATCAGGAAGATGTTGTAGCATAAGGTTGTGTATTTCATCAGGACCTGGGGCAGTTCTTTTTGCCCATGCGAGAGCAGAGCGCAATTCCGACATAGAGAAGGGGGTGTTGTAATCCACAGACGCTCTGCAGGAGAAATCAAACGGACGCTTCTCAATCCTCTCTTTGATCACAAGTCAGGAGCGTAGTCGCAAAAACTTGACATACGTTTATAGTGCGCGGCGAGTTCCTCTACAATCATATCTGGAAATGTGATCATTTCTCCATTTTTAAAGAGAGCTGGTACCGTATTGGGTGAAGAGTGTCCTTTTATCTGACGAATTTTTTTCCATACCAGGCGTGGTGGCACGTGACAAATGAGAGACGAGATGTACGCTCTCCACGATGCATTTTTACTCTCTATAATCGTTCTCCTAGCCTTCTTTTATGCTCGATGAGGTTATCCACAGCTGGATAATGTCTGAGACGTGCCAGTGCCTTTTTTCGAGTACTCACCGCTCTAGAGTAGTTCACATTCCACCACGGGACGAAAGGGTGTCGCGGTTAACCAGTTGACTTCGGAACAGCGATAGAAGCAGCAGCGAGTACAGCGCTATTAAAATGTCATTTCATCCACATTTCCGAAGGGACCATCTGATAGGTTAACATTATTTTGAATTGTCGACCAGTCAGCCCGTCGCATGATCCATTGAGGGGACCGTGCAAGACCACAGCGAAGATGATCATGGGGTAATCGTCACTTCTATAAAGCATACCGCAAAACCAAAAGATTATTTTGTTCAACAGACGAACACCTCTGCCTCCATTGAACGCTCGACGGCATCTCTCTCTCTCTCTCTCTCTCCAGTTTATTGCTATTTTACCAATAACTCGCTATGAAGAACAAATTTTATTTAAAGGAAAAACTCTCTATCTGCAATTTTGTAGTTGAAGGACGACGCCGAATAAAATTCAAACTTTTGCAATTTTCGAAAATTCAGAGTTAACCATGAAAATAGGACATATGCCACCTTAATATGTGTATTTTACTCAATTACTACAATAAATATAAAGGAAAAATTTGGATCCTTTTTGAGAAAATTTTGAAAATGTCCGGGGAGCTTCATGTAAAGTACCCCCAAATTTTATAGAATCTTTTTCAAAATCTCAAAGCTTCGACTCGAACCAGATCGACCGGGGAATATCTATTTTGTAAGAAATCGTACGCATGGTTTAGGCGCTTGCAGTGTTCACAGACGGACGGACGGACGGACGGACGGGACGGACCGACGGACGACCGACGGACGGACCGACGGACGGACCGACGGACCGACGGACGGACCGACGGACGGACGACGGACGGACCGACGGACGGACCGACGGACGACGGACGGACGGACGGACGGACGGACGGACGGACGGACGGACGGGCATTATTTTGTTTACTTTTCCCAAGGTTAATGGCGGTTCACTCTCACCTCATCTGAATTTATTTATTTATCGCGTGTTCAGGGATCCGCTTCCATACGGAGTACCGGCTAATGACATTATCAAATACAGTAGGAAAACTTATTTTCCTAGGTCTTATTTTCTGCCTATGAATTTTCATTTGTTTTTACGGGAATACTGTATTAAAGAAAAACAACAATTTCAATTTGCAAAGCCGAAACATAGAAAAATGTAGGCTGTTATTTATCCCCTCCCCTTTCAAATATTACCTTTGGCCGAATTATTTACTCGGCGTTTGATTTTTTTTCAAAATATCAAAAACCAAAATCACGTCAACAAAACATTAATTGCCTTTCCCTTTTCATAAAACAATATCCCATTTTCTCCTTCCGACACAAAACATTTATGAACTAAAAACAACACACTAAACACATTCACACTTATAAAATTTATATAAAAAATAAACAACATTAACACTGTGCACACCAATATTACTATGGCCACTTTGTTCGTTTTGCTCTTTAAATATTTAATATGCTGAACATATCTTGACCTTCCTATAATTTTTATTATATTTAAGAAAATCGTTCACTTCCCTTTTCGTCGTACTGCCCGAATTAGACCATGTTCCATTTTGCCGCTTCTGCAGTCCATATACCATTTTTATACTGCGATTTTTCTAACTGCGACTCTCAAGGCCACTCAAATACAATCTTCGCGATGGAATATGTCACGGCATTCGAGTCTTTTCTCGGTAGAAGTCCCATAATCGCAAGCACTGCTTCATACGGTCGCGATCGTGCGAAATCTAGCGGAACGACTGAGAAAGACGCGAAATGCCGTGACATATTCCATCGCGAAGATGGGATTTGAGTGGCCTTGAGGGTCGCAGTTAGAAAAATCTTAGTATACTTTCCCGTATACGTACGTATACACGGAGTGATATACGTAGTATAGGGAAAGTTATGTAATGCTGCGCGAAACAATGGCCAATTTTCGGCGGACAAAAATTAATTGCCGGGCCGTGAAAACGAAAAAGTTGATAAAACCAGTTGCTAAATTAAGAAAAAAAAATCCCCTAACACGTGCTGTAGCCAGAAACCCTGTTTTCTGGGTCTTGATACCGAAAAAAACAGTTGAAAGGAAAACGTCCGTCTGTGAACACTGCCTGCGCCTAAACCATACGTACGATTTCTTCCAAAATGGATATTCCCCGGTCGATCTTTGTCGAAGCTTTGAGATTTTGAAAAAGATTCTTCAAAATTTGGGGGTACTTTATATGAAGCCCCCCGGGGATTTTTAAACTTTTCTCGAAAACGGCTCCAAATTTTTTCTTTAAATTTCTTGTATGAATAGAGTAAAACACACTTATTTACATGGCATAGGTCCGATTTTCACGGATTACTCTGAATTTTCGAAAATTGTGAAAGTGAATTTTTTTCGTCGTCTTTCTCCAACTACAAAATTGAAGGTAGAGATTTTTCTTCAAATAAAATTTGTTCTGCATATTGAGTTCTTTCATAAAGGTCATGTAAATGTTTTTCAAAATTTTAGCGGTTTTCGTGCAATATGTGTAATTTTAAAAAATTACAAAAACAAGATATTCTCAAAAAACGGCTCCAATTTTTTCTTTAAACTTTAGGTAGGGATAGTGGTAAATGCACTCTATCAGATGACACAATCCATATTGCTCTATAGCTTGTTTTTTTCAAAAATTACAAAAATGTAAATTTTTTCACGTTTCTCACGTCGATAATATTTACATTATCGGCGATTTTTTCACATTATTATATTTTACGAGTACATGTGCTTTAAATAATGTCAAGTAAAGTTTCTCGAAAACACAACCGTCTTCCCTGACAGATGAACTATAGTTCACTAAATGGTCGTTCCGTATCGTACCGTTCCTTTTCAAGAATAGTTCAATTGAACTAGTTCGTTCGCGATCGACACATCCCTATCCGAAGTTTCACATCAGGCAGCATTGCTTCTGACGCAGTAAGCAGCACGGAGTAGGGATGAGATCTCTCACATAATAAGCCGTTTCTCACTCACTACAGTTTTCGGCCATTATTTTTATTGTTTGGGCGTCAATCATAATAGTGACGCTTACAATTATAATTTTTCTATTTCGGTGTAATTTTTAAATAATTATGATTAATTTGCAGGGCTGTAATGAAAAACGTTGTCGATGCCATCATTTTAAATGGTAAATTTCGAGGTGATAATTTATTACTGCCAAGGATCCCTATTATACCCATAGACGGGCCAAATCAATTTAAACGTCTTCAATTTCCGTTAAGATCGGCATTTGCGATGACTATCAATAAGTCTCAAGGCCAAACGATGTCTGTTTGTGGCTTTGAGTAGGTTGGGCAGTTTCAGGCTTTGTGGATTTGAGCACACCAGTTTTTCACACAGTCAATTATAAGTGGCATGGTCTCGAGTGGGCAAGCCATCCAGTTTATTTGTGTTAGCTAAAGATGGGATAACAAAAAATATTGTACACACTATTGTGTTGAAGGATTGATTTTTTTAGTAAAATTATTATAATTAGCGATGTATATAATTTTGAAAAATAAATTACAATAAATTAAAAATACAAATGTTTGGTATTGTGTTATGTTTATATTCCATCATCGTTCACAGCGTTCCATGTCTCTTCAACTCATATATACCACATCCAAACACTGACAATAAGGTAGTCATTTTTTCTACTAAAATAATCCTAGGAATAATTTATATGGCAAACAACGTTTGCCGGGTCAGCTAGTACTCATATAAAATATGCGTATTTTTGTGGAATTTGGCAACAAACATCCCAGTCACCCGCTCCCAATTTTCTGTGCTTCCTGAATGCAAAATGAATGATCGTGCTATGCAGTTAGATGTTACTTAAGTTAGAATTTTTATGTTATTTCATATTATTACTATTGTTTATTATCTTCATGTTACATTTATATTATTTCATTTTAACTTGCATCCTTTAATTGTGTTAATGTGAAAACCAATATATGAGTGGTCATTGTTGCTTGAAACCC
Source organism: Acheta domesticus (assembly GCA_031308135.1). NCBI lineage: Eukaryota > Metazoa > Arthropoda > Insecta > Orthoptera > Gryllidae > Acheta > Acheta domesticus. The sequence continues at coordinate 6,229 of JAHLJT010000180.1, forward strand.
ATTGTTGTAATGTCACACAGACAACACGTGATAATGACTGCTGCATTTCGCTTGCAGTATTATAAACAAATACTTTTATATATTAATATATTTTAATACCATTTTGTTTAATAATTGCTATTAAATATTTTTCAATCTATTTGCAATTCTTTGCCAACACTATCAATATTGTATTATTTATTAACTTTTATTTTACTTTCTGGCATACTGCTTACGAAGAACATTGTATGGCTAAAAATCCACATCTGATATGTTCATGAATACACTGCATACCTTATACAATAAATTCAATGCCAGAAATATATTTTCCATTTAAAATTTTGAATAAAAAAAATCGATTGCTTAAAACTATTTATTTTTGCACCAAATATACTATGAATTCAAATACGTTTTACAAAAAATAATGACTGAAATGTGTTAATTCAAAGGGAAACTGGCTTAAACAGAAATACATAAGGGTCATTCCATGTCAGTTCATCCAGGGCATGTCACCCACCATTTCAGATTTTGTAGATACTTCCCATATCTGTTTTATATTCTATTAGAAGGGTTTCTTTCAAATCTTATTGAAATCTGTGTATTCGTTTAGAAGAAAATCATATTAATAATACGTACAGTCGAGCAGTTGAAACATTACATAAAATGGCATAATTTCTTATCTAATAATTGGATTTTCTTGAAACTTATTGTAGAATTTAAAGATATAATGGGAATAATAAAAATGCAAATTTCTAATTTTTAAAACCTTTTTAAAATTTTATTTGAATTTATTTATTAAATTATTCTTTAATTTATTTTTCAAAGTGCCACATCTTCAAAAAATCTGAAATTTATTTATAACAATGGGAATATAGTACTCTATCTGTAGACAAAAATTATAACTGTGTTTTGATAACTTACTTTTTTGATGTCACCACCACGTTACTCACAACTTAATTTTTATTTTAGTAACTGCGATAATCTGAATTGAATTTTTTTGTAGAAATCTTTGCTTAAAGAATAGGTTCTTCCTGTAGTAGTATTGATATCAACTTCACAAAAAATGTTTGAAAATGGAATTTCACAACTGTCCTTGTCAGGCCAGTAAAATGACGGAGAAGGTCCGTGTGGATGCATGAATTTAATAGTAGCATCATCTTCTTCACTGTTTACCTTTTCAATAAACCGCACATACCACAAAGAATCATATATGCAAGCAACATAACAATTGTTCTTGAAATCTGGACACTCAGCAGGACTATACATATCAAATGTTACACTATAAAAAGAATCAGAACTTAATTGTTTTGCTCCAACTTTAGACAAAGACAGAGGTTCAAATTGATGCATGGAACGTGTCCCGGGGATTGTTCTTGCATTTTCAAACCTTGAATTCAAATCATTTCTAACTTGTACCATTTCCTCTTTTGTTACAAAAAAGATTGTGATTTCCTTGATATTTTGCTTACAAAACTCAAATACTTGTGATGCAGTGGTTATTTGCTTCTTAAATGGTCTTTGTAAACTGGCTTTGGTAACCATCCTTTTTAATGTACCACCAATTCCATCACAAGGAAATTTACCATGGCTAGTAGCAAAGAATGACCATTTACATTTTAATCCAAAATCAATTTCATGATGCACAGATTAATGAAATTTTCTTGTACTGAGCAGCTCATCCATCTGAAAAGTATTCCACAGCTTTAATATTTGAATCAGAAAGCTCTGTTTTTAATAAATTTATTATTAATTTTTGAGATTGGTATACTAATGGTACATCATGATCCAAGTCATCAGAAATTATGCAGATGCTTTTTGAGTTAAGTCTCTCATCTTTCTTGTAATATACCACAGCAGCATGAAGTGTGCAGCTCCCTGTGTACCAGTGATACCCTTGGGCCTCATCTTGAATCACAAAACTGTAGTTTTCACTGAAGTCCAACAGTATACAGCTAATTCATCATTTAAGCTCTCTTTCAACATTTTAAAATAAGATGATTGAGATTTTGCTATTAGTGAATGAGGAATAAGTTTCTCTAACTTTTGAGTTAGCAAATCACAAAATTCTGAGAAGCTGCATACTTCAGTAACCATATTTACGGTCTGTTGCACCTACTGTTTATACTGAATTGGTTCATCAGGATCAAACTCACCTACAAATTTTGTTGAATATGTTCCTTGAGACCAAAGATTACTTGGACAAATTTCACATAGTCTTAGCATACATGCTCTGCTGTTCATGTACACAAGTTACCAATTTAATCAGATCCTGGTATGTTTCATTTATATTGATGCTCTGTAAAAGCAACTGAACATTTGGTGGATTGTGCAAACACAGACAGCATGTGTACCTGATGATCCTGCAAGTACACATTCTTTAGGTCTAAGGACAGCAAATTTGAGAAACCGATGTTGTTTTGAGAAATGATGTTTTGAATGAAGAATACAACTCTGAGAGATTGTTTAAAACAAATCTTTTCTGTTTACTAATGCTAATTTTGTCCTTCTTTCCTGGCATTATTCTTGAATTTTCATCATCCAAGTAAAAATCAATGACTTCTTTGTTGTTTCTTCTGACATCTTTCCTTTTCGTTGTTCAGGCAATGCTAAATGCCATTCTATTCACTACGGCGTGTGCCTCACGAACCATATATTCTGAAACTTCAAATATTTTACTCACTTTTTCTCTAGGCCAGGATGTTGGGCCAGTGTAAGCAACTGGACTTTTTTTGCATAAGTTCACATGTTTAATTTTCTCTTTAATTTTTTCCATTAACTCATCCAAATGTTTTGCTTTATGTTCTGTTTGGTTGTGTTAATCTTCATTTTGTTTTTCAGAGCTGGTTCTATAAACTCTAGCAATTTTGGTTTGAAGCGCACCAGCTGCTGATTGAAATTTTCGCTTAGCCACTACTGATCGACTGTGCCTAGGACTTGCTAATTTTCAGTCCCAAGTCATTTATACACCCAATATATCCACTTTTTATGTAAAATAAAGGGAAAATGCCCATTCACAGAGGTGAGATGACACGGATGGTGTCAAATACTGCAGGGTTTTGTGCGGACAACGCATAATATTCTTTTCGAACACTCAGCTAATAATTCATCTCATATTTGCATTTGAAAGCAACTCATTTTTAGATAAGTTTAAATTTATTTCACTGTTTTTAATAAGTGAAACTCAAAAATAAATACTCTATTTTTCCTTTCACATCGCCTGTTGAGAATCGCTGAGAAGTATTTAAGATCACTGAACGACATGAGATGTTCGTTCGGAGCGCACAAAATATTGTTTTATTACCGTCTAACTCAAAAACCATGATTCATGCAGAAATGTGATTGGTCTCATATCAAAATGGACTTCTCTTGTCATTTCATCCGCTGGGTGTTTGTGCTTTTCTGCAAAATAAAAAAGTTTCTCGCATAGTGAAAATTTAAGACGTCAAATGTAGAAAGTAAGCATTTGGCTATCATTTATAATTAATTTCATGGTAACTAAACCATACAACTAAATTACAAAATAACACCACATTCATAAGAGTTCTGGGAATAACTGGTAAAAAATCTCAATAGTCTAAGATCAACACAACTGAAGCTATCGTTGAATGAACTTGTTAAGTATTTGCGCGTGAAACACGATGCCGCATAACCCCGAGCCTCCTGAATCGGCAAACAAGCTTGCGGTAGAAAGAGAGAGAGTCTTATGTAAAATTGTATTGGATAGAAAGAGAGGGCAATACTCCATAAGGCGCCGTACTGCAATCAAATGTTTGGATGCACAATAGGAATGGAATGTAATTTTACAGGCGATATGCCTAAATAACTAAACTGGTATTAAGTTTGTCTGGTGATTCTGGTGTCAAATCTGCAGACTCACTCATTTCTTCGCCAGAAGGAAGAGGAGGAGATGATGATGATGATGATGATGATGATGATGATGCTGCTGCTGTTAGATCTGTATTACTACTGATTTTGCTAAGGCGTTTCCTGCAAGTTATACCAATCTTTTCTCCAGGAATTACAGCCATCCCATTGTTTCTTAATTCCTTTGCTTCTTTCAAGGTTATTTCATGCAGGGCTGATTTAATTGGTCGCTTATGAATTTTTAATGTGTCACAGCATTTAATGTCACATATGTCACTCTTATGGAGTGAGAATCGGCGTAAATATCAGTCTATATGTTTGAACACATAATTGGTTTGTCTAAAGTTAGGGACTGAAGGTTACTGCGCCAGAGAATAAGCTCCTGTTCTTCTCTTAATAAATTTCAATCCTGAAAACTAAGGGCGCACTCTTCCCCAAGCAGGCCTCCCACACCACATAAAGAGCTGCTGCTACCTTCCATTTTAAGCACCTATTAGCCAATAAACAAATAATACAAAGATATTTGGATTTATGTAGTGTATTTATGGACACTACGAATATTGATAACAATATGTGTTGAAATGTAGTTGTTTAGAGAGTAAAACTTACACTGATGGTGAACCACTCTCACACTAGGACTCCAAACTGTTTCTAACTGGCATGTTATCTTGTAAACAAATTTAAATCAAATGACAATACTACCAACTGCTTTAATTGAATTAACCTACAATGTTACAATACCAACTGCATTAATTTAATTTATCTACAATGACAAAACTAGTCTGCAACATTGATATTAGGAATTGATGTTTTGCCTTCTATTAAAAAAAAAATTCCAACACTGCTTATTATTTCACAAAAACCATTTTTTTTTTTCTATTACTTCTTCATTAGATAATAATTGTTCCCTCAAATTTTCATGGAATTTGAAGGTGTGGCCATATGAAATAAAAATCTTGAATTTTAGTCTTTAAAATTTCTATAATATGGCTCAATACTAAAATATACAAGTTATACTAGATTATTATATACTCATTGGAGAGAATAACATTCCACTACATGCAATTCAAAAGTTTTGATGTCTATCTTAAGCAATTTCGAAGTTATGGTACATTTTGTGAATACGCGTGCAACAGATTTGATACCTGAACCGGTAACTTCAGTTTGCAATTCCTCTGCAAGTAATTCTCATAATCAATTAAAATTTTACCAACATTCATAGATATGCTTCTGTTACAATCCGACAGGTTTTTATAAAAATCTGAGACATAGGGTGACATTTTCAGGTTTTTCCTGATGAATTGACATGGAATGACCTATAACAGTTATTAAAGGCGAGAAATCATTAGCACTTCTAGTGATTCAACGTGATTAACATCATTTCTTGTCTCCAATATTTTTATTTCAGAAAATAAATTTTCCTGTTTCAAACTGAGTTCTGAGTTTACAAGCACATCAGGATTGTATTGCACAGGATGACTTTGATGATTCTGCACAGGCATCATTGCTGCTCTTGATTGTACCACTTCAGAAGAGTCATCACATCCTTGAAACAGAACAGGAGGGTCTTTCTGGATGCAGTTTGAATAGAAATGACATTGTTGGGAGGAATTTGAAAAGCTGTCTTCATGCCTTGTCCACAAATTTTTAATTCTACTGTTGCTACTAAATCGATCGCTTAAAACTATTTTATTTTTGCACCAAATATACAACAATTTCAAATGCATTTTAGAAATCATGAAGACTGAGATGTGTTAATTCGAGGGGAAACTGGTTTAAATAGAATTACATAACGATTATTAAAGGCGAGAAATCATTAGCACCTCTTGTGCTTTCATGCATGTCTTCAGGTACAAGTATTCAACACGTCCTCCACTGAAAGATGGAGAGGTTGTTCGAACTAACCAAAATATGAAACAAAATAGGATAGAATAATTCTGCCTCAAGTCATCAATTTATAACATCAGAATTTCTATGAAAGTTAAGAATTTATTACTTCTGAATATTTGAATAGTATAACATTTAAAATGTGTGAATTTGCTCAATATTACCAATTGCAAGACACTTTTTAGAGGGTAGTGCACATTGAAAATCTCAAATGTACTTACTTAAATATTTGTTCTCATTTTCTTCCAATGCTGGAGCAGATCCATGATTCATTTCACCCTCAGGATTCCCAGACACAGATTCAACATGATTAACATCATTTCTTGTCTCCAATATTTTTATTTCAGAAAATAAATGTTCCTGTTTCAAACGCAGTTCTGTGTTTACAAGCGCATCAGGATTGTAATGCACAGGATGACTTTGATGATTCTGCACAGGCATCATTGCTGCTCTTGATTGTACCACTTCCGAAGAGTCATCGCATCCTTGAAACAGAAACAGGGGGTCTTTCGGGTGCAGTTTGAATAGAAATGACATTGTTGGGAGGAATTTGAAAAGCTGTCTCATGACTTGTCCATGAATTTGTAATTCTACTGTTGTCATGATTAACCCTGGATGAATACTGATGAACTTCTTCAGCATCATTGCCAAGAATATTAATTGTCCCCTACAAGAAGATAAAAAAAGTAATAAAAAGCTTTTTTAATATAAGCAGTTGAAAAATCATTTATTACACTGACATTTTTAATGTTTACTTACGTCTTTACAAAGAGAATTATTAAGGCCTTTAATCTGCAAGGACGCTGCAAGTTCCAAAAATGTTTCCAACTGACCAACTGAAATCTCCACTTTCCCATTATACACAAATCAATCAGAGTTTTAAGCATGTGAAATGACGTATCTGTGAGAAAAACAATCGGATGTTCCTCATATTCCTCTTTAAACAGCATCTAATAACAAAAAAAAAGAATAGTCATGAAGGGAAGAGCATTTCTTTGTACAAACTGTCAAAATAGGCAAAAAGGAAAATAAAAGAAGCACAGAAAATTAACTCTATTCATTATTTTACATCATTGGGGCTATAACACATTTACAATTTCAAAATTCTCCAAATTTCAGGTTTTCCCACCCTGAAATTTCTATTTTCCTAGCCATAACTGATATTGGGCTTTCAAGACAAAAAGACAATACTAAGAACATGTTTCAATTGATTTTTTAAAAAACTAACAAATTCCAAAGTACGTTCTTTGAACAATATAAGATTAATCAATGTGAATATAAAATTTAACTACAACAATGACAAATGCAACTATTTTTCAAAATATTTTGCCAAAATATTAAAAGGTACATTTACATCTAACTCATTCTTCCTGCAGCACCCACAATCACAATGGCCACGCTAAGGCTAGAAGATGTAGAACAGGATTTTGCTTCTCTTACTGGAATGATATCACAGTGCAGGTGTGTGTGAGGGGGAGGGGGGGTAATTTTAATTTTTAATTTTAAATACATATTTTATTTTGCAATTTGTTTGTACACAAACATTTGACAAATTGCATAAATTTTCTGTAAATTAGTACTGAGAGGAGTAAACTCCATTGACCGTACTCCACTAACCATTCCTTGATGTGCAGTATGGCATGTAGAACAGTGTTTCCCACAGGTATCAAACCCCCTGGAAGTCGATGCAATTGTAAAGGCCAATAATGATAAAGGGGTTGATTAACAAATATTCACCAGCACCTGATTGGTGTAATCAAGATCCAACTGACTACAATGAATATAAACGATTATTTTCTTATACAAAGGTTAAAACATCTAATACTATTATGTTTATTTCTAAAAACTGTAATATTAAAAAGAATAATAAATTTTATTCCTAATAAACCATTTTTTTCAAAACATTTCTTCATATTCCTTGTCCAATTGTTATCCAGTAATATGTTATTTTTTGTGTTATTATTATTATTATTTTGTGTGCAACGAAACAAATCATTCTCTTAAAACTTGCCAATGAAAGAGATTGATAGGGTATCTCTGATATTGGTACTTGAGGAATCGACAAACAATAAGTGTCAGCACAAGGACATTTCAAATATTTCAAAATAAATAATTTCCATAAAGATAATGAGTAAATGAGTAATGAGTATAACAAAAGGTCAAACGTAAGAAAGAACAAAGAAATAATATACAAAGTGCATATTCTAATTTATGACGCATCCGGCTGTCTGAAGCGTAGTAAATTTGCACACAGCTATCATGTTTGTCACGAAATTACAAAAAAGCTACTTGTAATTAAAAAACACCTCACAGCAGGACCTTATTTGAAGATGTAATTTTGATAAATATATATTTCATTGAGATAACCAACTACCGCTGTCCAAAGAACGTTTTTTTCACATTTTTCCTCAATTTTCGTTTTCCCTAATGGTAGAATGGAAATATTAATTTTAGAATATTAATGAACACTAAAACCTAGTCCTAAATGGCAATTTTCTTTTAAAAACTCGTAGCCGTTTTTAAGAAAATGTCGTTACTAAAAATGGGAAATTTGAAGCTCTTTTTCACAAAAATGTTAAGAGTTTTCAAAAAACTTCATTTGAAGCACTTACGCTCACAAATAATAATAATAATAATAATTTATTAAGTCACATATACAATTACACTCGTGTATGATGAGTTCAAAGTGATGTTTTGGGTGGAGAGAGTGAAGTTACATTACTGTCCAGAAGCAAAACAAGGGGCCAATCTCAGCATTTGCTCATAGGACCAGGGAAACTGGACAAAAACCTGATCGAGTAGGGTCATTAGCCTAGGAATTATCCTACTACAATAAGTAATAGCCTACTACAATAATTGTTACAGCTAGATTAAGATATTATACAGTATATATTTATTTTTAATAGCAAAATAATTTAACATTTCCAGATTGTTAATGTTTAATGTGTAAGTAAAATCACTTGTTTATATAATTTTAATGCTACTAATAATAACAATCATAATTGTAATACTATACTAATAATAATAACAACATATATTGAGTCACTTATACAATTTTAATTGTGGATGACTAGTCAGATATGATATATGCAGGTGCACATGTCAATAATAATAATAATAACAACAATAATAATAATAATAATAATAATAACAATAATAATAGTATTAATAATGGGATAAGTATTTTGGTTTATATGTTGTTAAGGGAAGTAGGGTTGTGATTTGCGTATTCCTTCACACTGTAGATAAATATAAGAATGTTTACAAATTGCTGGAAATGTGCAAATTAAAGATTTGAAAAACGTTCCAATTATAATTGTGTAATTTTTGAAAAAATAAAAAATACCTCAAAATAAACTTTACGTCATATTAAAGAGTGCAATTAGCATTACTCCCTCCAAAAATTGGAGCCATTTATGTGAAAACGACGTTTCAGCGCTTCTGAAAATTGGGCCAGTTTTCACAGAAAACTGATGAGTTTTCAAGAAACATTAATTGATATTATTTAAAACACATAATAATGTCAAAAAATCGCCGCCAATCTAAAATATTAACGGCGTGAGAGACAACTCAAAAAAAATTTCATTTTTGCGATTTTTGAAAAAAACAAAAGAATAAAGGAATATGGCGTTATGTCATCTAATAGAGTACATTTAGCACTATCCCTACCAAAAGTTTACAGAAAAAATTGGGAGCCGTTTTTGAGAAATTCTTCTTTTTTCCCCCCCAAATTTTACATGTAGCATCCAATACTGCGCGAAAACTGGTAAAATTTTCAAAAAAAACGTACATGACCTTAAAGAAAGATCTCACTATTAAGAACAAATTGTATTTGCAGGAAAACTATCTGTAATTTTGTAGTTGGGAGCACGACGCCGAATAAATTTCAAACTTTCGCGATTTTCCAAAATTCAGAGTTATCCATGAAAATCCGCCCTATGCCACCTTAGTAAGTGTATTGTACTCCATTCTTACAAGAAGTTTAAAAGAAAAAAATTGGAGTTGTTTTTGAGAAAAGTTTTGAATATGTCAGGGAGCGTTCATGTAAAGTACCCCCCAAAAATTAAAATATCGGATTCAATTTCACGGGGCCTCAAGATCAGCCAGATCGATCGGAGAATATCAATTTTGAAGAAAAATAGCTGAACGGTTCAGTCGCTAGCCTTGTTCAGACACGGTACGGACGTTTTGCTTTTCAATGGTTTTGCGGTATCAAGGAGCCACAAATACAGGGATTCTGGCTGCACCACATGTTAAGAGGGTTTTTTTTTCTTAATTTAGAAACTGGATTTTATCACTTTTTTCGTACCACGGCCCTGTAATAAAGAGTTCTCTGCCGAAAATCCACGTTTTTTTTCGCGGATTCATAACTTTCCCTATACTATATGCGTGTATAGTATACAGGAAAGTAATACGGAGAACTTTATGTTTTTATTATAATTTAATAAAATTCATCTACATGAAGTATGGACTACATGCAGACAAAATCAATCTATGAGCTTTTAGACTTTTCCCTTCAGCAGCTACAGTGCAATCCACAAAAGAATTGTTCTCCAGTAAAGTATTCCATTCTCTAGCAACTTCACTGGCATGATCATTCCAACTCACGCATAAGATCGGTTCAGACATGGCACTGAAACAATTTTAAAAAATTACATGTTACTGCAGAAAACATTAAATAATCAAATGATAGGATGTCCTCTAAAACAAAGCAATTGTATTACAACTTAACAATGTTGAATATTCAGTTGCAATAATATCATAAGCTTACGTTACAGTGTTCTTAACAACCATCTGCAAAGTCAATGTGTAATACAATTCAAATATTTAATCTACTAGATACTAGCTATAAAGGCATCAAGGGGACAATAAATGCCTATTTCTACATTTTTTTTTATAAGAACAACAAGATAATCGCTCAATTACAGATTTCAGACGGGGATTCAAACACATCCAGGCACATTTTGAAAATTACCATGTATTAGATTTCTAAGGTTCACATACACGCTTAAAATTCACTACGAATACATTGCAATATCACAGAGTTACAATTATAATCCCTACGAATGCCTATTCAAATTTGTTGCAGCAAACACATGCTTTATCAGTAAAATTAATGCTGCGGAGGATAAATCTGAAAGCTTTTCCAAGACAAAATATTTCACGGGAGCTGAAATCTGTTTTAATTGAAAATCATCTTAAATAAAAGTCCAGGATTTTCCCAGCAACACCTAGCAAAGAAGAAAGTTATAATTAATACAGTGCAACATTAAACATAAGTGTTAATAGGAAGATGATTTTTTAACATAAAATGTTTCAGAGTACAGAAATCATGTGCTTTAGCATTTACTATCTGCATCCTTTTTATGTTTTGTTTTGATGTTTTAATGAAGTGTTGAAGTAAAATAAAAAGAATGCTAGTTTGTTTCAAGTGATATAATTTATAATAACATCTATAAAAGAAATGATTTAGCTTATTTTTTGCTTTTATAATGCCTAAATTAAGTACCTAAATAAAAGAATTTGGACCCAAAATTATTCCATAATTATTTATAACAAAAAAAAAAGATCAATGTGAGAAAGACATACTAATCCCTTCAAAATGGAAACGGCAAAAACAAACAACAACAAATTATTAAAACATTTTGTTGCTATTGGATGTTACTACATTTCCTTCAGACACTAATTCCGGTAGCTTCAGAATCAATAACCCCAATTAGTAACGATTGTCGTACACTATTCTTGATTTAAGAACCCAATTCCTGCACAGTCTTATAGTAAACCAAACAAATTCGAACTGGACCCAACTTTTAATTGCATGAATTTCAATATACTACGGGCCACCAAGATTTTTAAATATAACAAAAAGTAAAAGGGTTGTTTAAAACATACATTCTTACCTTTAAAACGACAGTGAAATCTATATTTCAGAGCACAATAAATGCATAAAAAAATCAGTTACAAAGAAAATTTACCGCAAACGCTCGTTATCCGTTCAGCTGGTTCAGCTCGAACCACACTTGTGTCTCCGGAGAGCAAAGTGAGGAGCCACGAACGTCTACGAGACACCCGAGCGGAGACGTCTACGAAGACACCCGAGCTCGCGCCACTGATGAATATGATCTATGTCGCTCTGTGCCTAGTGCTCTCGCGAGACAATTTGCTATTTACATTGGTTCGGAGTTTGACTTTGAAACCGCGGAAAAATGTCTCAGTATCGTGACTATTGTGATAAGTCATTTACATTAAATAAGAATTTATCAAGGCATGTAAATAATTACATAAACAAAATGAAGACAAATATAAATGCGATGTATGCAAGTATTCAAGTTCGCGCGGGATAATTTTTGACCGGTGAGATTTTGTCAGATAATGAACAATGCTTGACATATGATTCTAAAAAAGTTTCTGCTTCCTTATACTGCGATTTTTGTAGGAAGAGCTCTCAAGATAACTCAAATCCCATCTTCGCGATGGAATATGTCACGGCATTTCGCGTCTTTTCTCGATCTTGCCGGTAGAAGTCGCATGATCGCAAGCACTGCTTCATACGGTCGCGATCGTGCGAAATCTAGCGGAACGACTGTGAATGATACGAAATGCCGTGACATATTCCATCGCGAAGATGGGATTTGAGTTATCTTCAGAGCTCTTCCTACAAAAATCGCAGTATAGCACTGGCACTTGTGACTGCAATATCCTGCTGTTTCTTTACAAAAGCTGATTTTTTATTACCAGTGCACTCCTTTGCACCGAAATAAATCTAACTTAAACTAGCCGACGGAAAATAAATTGAGAATATTAAATACTTATTAAAAAACCACCTACCAACTAAGTTACAGAAAAGTTAAAATAAAGAAACTAAGACAATAGTTTGGAATTGTTCTTGTAAAACGAAAAGTTCACAACAAATCTTGTTAATTGCGTTAACGATCACTTGACATTAAAAAAATAATTTCTGACAGATTACGAATAAACTTTGCGCCATGGGAGTCCGATCGGCTCGCTCCACAAGCTGTCCGATCGCTCGACTCCGCTCGGGTGTCTTCGTGGACGTTCGTGGCTCCTCACTTTGCTGGCTCCTCCTCCGATCGGTTTCGCTCCACAAGCTGTCCCGATCGCTCGACTCCGCTCGGGTGTCTTCGTGGACGTTCGTGGCTCCTCACTTTGCTCTCCCGAGACACAAGTTCGAACCACCAGTCCACAGAGCACGAAGCCTTTTGTCTATGGTCTTCCTATGCATGGGCGCTCAAAATTTAATAACGTACGCGAGCCAAAGAGTATCGAGCGTTTTTTCTAACTTTGCCTTTCAAGCCACTCAAATCCCATCGTCGCGATGGAATATGTCACGGTTTATTTCCAATGTCTTTGGTCACGGTATTTCGTATCTTTCTCATCCTTCCGCAAATTTCGCATGATCACGACCGAATCAACCAGTGCACTTCGTGAACCAGTGCTTGTGATCATGCGAAGTCTACCGGCAAGACCGAGAAAGACGCGAAATGCCGTGTGATATTCCATCGCGAAGACGGGCCTTGAAGGGTCAAAGTTAGAAAAATCGCAGTATATATAATGCGGTCTATGATAAAAGATGCGGGCTCTTAAAGCGCAGGAAATGGGAATGGGCGGAAACTGTATGTACTGCCATAGAGTAAAGATGTACCTCTTTAGTTTATGGTACTGCACAGTATACTTGGGTTTTTCTTTCCTGGCGCACGGGGGGGTCAATAAAATGGAATATCTCACGGTATTTCGCGTCGTTCTCCGTTGTGCCGCCAAAAGTCGCATGTTCGCCAGCACTTCTCGATACTGTCGCGATCATGCGACTCTAGCGGCCCAACCGAGAACGACACGAATACCATGAGATATTCCGTTTTTATTGATACACCCCCGTGCGCCAAGGAAGAAAAACAGATTATAGTCCTTTGTCCCCTATTCTGCGATTTTCCTGATTCTGCTGCTGACACAAATCAGCTGTTAACGGTTTCATCCAATCGTGAGCTTGAACGTAACCATAGTGACGTCCTGGAGCGACATTTCAACTCCCGATTGGATGGAAGCGAAACAGCTGAGAGTGTCAGAGACAGAATGGGAAAATTGCAGTATAGGTATGACCAGTCCTTTGTCACTATTGCGCATCCAAACATTTGATTGCAGTACAGAGCCTTATGGAGTATTGCCCTCTCTTTCTATCCAATACAATTTTACATAAGACTCTCTCTTTCTACCGCAAGCTGTTTGCCGAATCAGGAGGCTCGGGGTTATTCCGTTGTCCATCCTGTTCACGCGCAAATACTTAACATGTTCATTCAACGATAGCTTCAATTGTGTTGATCTTAGGCAATTGAAATTTTGGCTGATTTTAAGGACAGGTTTCGGCTCACTAAACAACGGCGCACGGTTCACTTGCGCATGGTTCACTCGCGCGGACCACGAGAACGGATCACTCAGGAGCGGGAAGATGCCTGTCCTTGCATTGGTCACTCGCGCGGACCACGAGAACGGATCACTCAGGGAGCGGGAAGATGCCTGTGCTTGCATTGTGCATTGTGCGGTGTGGTGCGAATGTGTAATGGAGAATTACAATGGTTAAATGCATAAAATGTGTTGCATGCATAATGTTAAATGCATAAATGCGTTGGTACATATGCGTTTGGACAGACCCAAGGATGTTTTATGTTAACGCGAGGGCCGAAGGCCCGAGCCTCGTCCTCAACTTGGACACGGGTAGCGAAGCGTCACGATTCCACACGAAAGTGCGTTGGCCCCGTGGCCGTGTGCACATGTGGCGGCGCCGCGAGTGACTCGTTCGGAACCGAATCGTGCGCGTCAATAGGAGCGACCCTGTCCTTGAAATTTACCGAAATTTTTACCAGTTATTCCAAGAACTCTTATGAATGTGGTGGTTATTTTGTAATTTAGTTTGATGGTTTAATTTCCATGAAATTAATTATAAATGATAGCCAAGTGCTTACTTCTACACTTTGACGTCCTTAAATGTTCACTGTGCGAGAAACTTTTTTATTATTGCAGAGAAGCACAAAACCCAGCGGATGAAATTACAAGGAAGTCCAAATTTTGATATGAGACCAACCACATTTCTGTATGAATCATGGTTCTTGAGTTAGACGGTAATAAAAACAATATTTCGTTCGCTCCTAAAGAACATCTCATATCATTCAGTGATTTTTGAATACTTCTCAGCGATTCTCAACAGGCGATGTGAAAGGAAAAATAGAGTATTAATTTTGGAATTTCACTTATTAAAAACATTGAAATACATTTAAACATATCTAAAAATGAATTAGAATTTTACAGCTAACAATATTAATTCCAAAGACATTCAACCAGTAGCTGTCGTAAATTGTGCTTTCAAATGAAAGTATGAGACGAATTATTAGCTGGGTGTTCGAAAAGATATTATGCATTGTCCGCACAAAACCTTGCAGTATCTGATACCATCCCTGTCATCTCACATTTGTGAATGGACGTTTATAGTTATTAAATAAAAAGTAGATAAATTGACGTTTAAAATGACTTGAGACTGAAAATTTGCAATATTGACTTTGATATCGATGTCATTCGCGCAAAACAATTCAAGCTTGGTCAGTATGTGATGAATAAGCAACCTGTTCCAACTGGATTTGGACTTGTTTTGCTATTGATATTTCAGTTTTAATCTCTCATTTAAAGGTCTGTTTTTAAATAATAATTCTAATAATAATATATTTTTATCAAAAATCTTTAATTTCTAATATTAAGCCATCTATTTAAAATGTTTTGAAATTATTTTCGTTCAAGTGGTTTTCTAATTTTCCTCCAGGCTTGTAAGTGGTACGTAACTGAAGACGGGTGAGACAAATTTCATCTTGCTTTTGAATAAAACTAGGAAATATGACTTTGTCCTCCGTGACCTTCACACCACACAGACTGGCGAAACCTGAGTTGTCAACGTCTGTCGTCCGTGGGAAAACAGCTCCCCTTTCGTGGGACATCCGATATTGGAAGCGAGTGCAGAAACATTCTCAACATTTCACCAGCTGGAAGAACACCAGCAAAACCCACATACTATCAATTTTTGAAGTGTTAGGGAGTATTAGAAATAGTGTATTAAAACGTTTTGCATCAAGACCTTTCATGACCTCCGCGTTTCCTGCAACGAGCAAAGTTGTATCGGCAGTGCCAAAAACGTTTATCAGATTCAGATAGTCACGTTAGATTTTATAGCGCGTTCGTTCTTTCGCGACTGATGGCAAAGGTTATATCCGTTGGTCTCTTTTTAGTTTCACGGCCAGTAACACGTATTCTTAAGCCATTTTACCTATGTCGTAAGTATATCGTAAACCAATGCTATTTTTAAGAAAACGTGAAAAGAACTTACATGTAAACACCGTTTTTAATACACTGCATGCCCCTCCCAGGCACTCAAACCATGACGACAGCAGCGGGGTGCGGCGATTTCCGCACTTCGACAGCAGCAGGTCATGAAAGGCTGAATACTAATTGTCGCAAAACCACTACTTGCAATGCTTCTTTCTTAAAAAATCAATATTATGGATTTTGAAGGGTGCTGCTCAAGCTGGCAAAATTCCATGTCAATCTGAGTATCCAGCACGCGCGTGTGTTGCGGTAAGCGCTGCTGAGAAGTGACAACGCTGTTCTCCATAAGCTCTGTACTGCAATCAAATGCTTTGGACGCGCTATAGATAGGAATACTTCCAATGCTTATTTGAATTTGAGTTCAGGCGATCAGGCAGAAACCATTGGATGCACTCTGAAGCTCGGACCCCTTTGAGGAGTTGGTGTGAAGTTGGTAACGTGTGCTTGTGCAAAGCGAGTGTAAGTCCTGTGAAAACGTGCTTACAACGAGAAATAAACCAGTGATAGTTACGCGTGCGTATGAAATCTTGTCTTGAAGTGATAGTGCATGAAAATAGCGAAAACGTTAGGTGGCACAGAGACGTGTTTCGCCAGGCAACAGAATCGGAGTTTCGAGGTGAACACGCGCGAAGCAGCCATCTCGAAAATTTGAAACCTTGAAGACCTGGAAATCTATAGTCCGCTCCAACCACAAGGTACACTCCAAGGAATAAACAACTCAAGAAAAATGAACAAGCTGAGCAACGGTGAAAACACGTACCCTTGCCAGAGCTGCTCGAAAGCTATAGAAGACGGCGTAAGCGCAGTAAAGTGCGGTCGTTGTGCGAAATGGGAGCACAAAGAATGTATTGGACTAACACACGGAGAATACGACATTCTCGGCCGCAAACGCTGTAAACTCTTATGGCTTTGTGACACCTGTAGAGTGTCAGTACTCTCCTATCACCACGAAGAAATGATACGGAGTCTACAAGACAAGATGGATACCACCCTAAATTTTCTGACCAACCAGAGAGAGAAGAAAATAGCCGACAGGTGGAAGAAGTTGTGATACAAAAAATGAGAGACCACACAAGGCCGACAGTTATACAAAATAAAGAGAGAGAAAACGAAAGCAACGAGGCGAACCACAAGCCAATATCAGAAAAAACGGAGAGTCCACAACAGGAAGGAGAAACAACAGCAGAAGTAACAGAACTGGATAAAGACGAAACAAAACAGAGTGAGAAACTGAGTATACAAAACTCACAACAGAGAGCTGGACCGATAAGTGAAGGAAACCGTTATGACAAACACAGCACCTGCCCCGTCGCAAAGGTAATAGCCAGAAGCCAAAACAACACCCCTCGAGGAAGAAACGAATGAAAAAGCAGACACAGAGGAAGATGAGACGGAGAATGATGACTGCAGGGAGGAGGACAAGACTGAAGAGGAAGGGAATCACGTGATAGACAACCCAAACGAATACAAAGTAATTGAATACAGCAGAAGAAAACAGAAACTCAATGTAATAATTGGGACATCGGCACATGACACGCTCAAAGCAGGTGAGAGGAGAGCATGGTTATATGTAGGGAGACTGTCGGTACAAACAACGGAAGAGAAAGTAAGGAATTACCTGAGAAAGGAAGGTATAAGTGAAAACGTGTAGGGCAAAGAACTGAATACAAAAGGGCATAACAAAACCTTCAAATTGGAAGGATCATGAATCATTTTGAAGAAACAGAAAATCAGGATTATTATAGAAAATCGAGCTTTCTTACGATAGGAAATTGAGAATTTCTCTGGCGCGTCCCCCACGAATGGGATAGCACCGCGGGGCGGAGACCTCGATCTTTGAGCAGGCATCACAGACGAGCGGCAGGCTCCCGAATGAAAACACAGGGGGCCACTCGCTACACAATGCGGAAAGAGCCGTTACTTCGAAAACCCCATTCCAGCACGAGACACCGAGCGGTGCGGACCTGCTCTCTAGCGCTCCGCATAACCGACACACTTGCTGTTTTTACACCAAGTGTATAAGTGATATTACACCTAGTGTTTCTGCTCAAACAAACAGTGCAAAGCTCTATGGCATATGCCATAGACTCATCCACAGGGCAGGCAATTAGCCAAGCCCTATACACCCTGCACAATGCAGACATCAACCAAAAGTGCATTCAGAGCTGACCTCCTTGGAAACCAGCGTAGATATTGGACACCAGCAACGCAGCTTCGCCAGCTCTACTCAACGCGAGGGCATCGTCACCACGCCTTGACTCAGCCCAACGCGTTCTACGGGACTCCACCGCCAGCTCCTGCCCCACATCAACCAAACAAAAGGTCAGTGAGTGTTAGGACAGTGAAATTGAAACCGAAAACAAGAAAATCAATCGTTCAAGTGAAAGAGCGGGGTAAAATTCCAAATCATCCACTGATTACGAATATAATGTACCCACTAGAAACATGTTCGGCGAACTTGGTGAAGTCGGGGAAGTCCCTGAAAGCACAGATTTCCTTATCTCAAAGAAACGTGCAACGACCAGATATTCCAGCTAACAGAATTCCACCCATTTATGTAGCCAAATGCCTAACGTCAGCAATTTCATAAATGAACTCAAAAACCAAAGTTACCAAAATTTCGTTACCGATGTTAAACAAATAAATTAAATAAATTCAAGTTCAGCAACAGAACTATAGGAACATTGTAAAATACTTAATACATTCACTAAGAAGCTTCCACACGTATAAAGATCCCGCAAATATAATACTCGGTTGTTTCAAAAATCTGCATACATCAATTTCCAAGACGACATAAAAGAAGATTTAAAATCGCAACACCCTTCAATTATAAAATTACAAGGTTAAATAAGGACAATAACCAATCCCAGTAGTAGCAGCAGAATTTAGTGGCGCAGAACCCATTGAATCAATATTAACTATAAACTCAATTTGCAACCACGAGTCACCACCGAAAAAAGAAGAAAACCCAAAGGTCCAATACAGTGTCAAAGGTGCTTAGATTATGGTCACACTAAAGACAACTGTAATCACAAAATTCACTGCGCATTTTGCGCAGGTAATCATACCCGCAACATGCCCCCGCAAGAATGAAGATCCGCTTTG
>JAHLJT010000181.1:0-47533 GCA_031308135.1 Acheta domesticus
TACTCATCGTTATAAAAAAAGCTGCACACCGAAGGACCCTACTGATCCACTGCAAACTTGGTGGGTATTTTGCACATCATTTACTAAGCCAATGATTTCGTTTATCAGGGTCCGCCGCACACGGGAGGGTCGGGGGTAAAGGAGTCACGTCGTGCTCACCAGCCGAGAAAAGACGGTCTCAAAGAGGCGCCGTCCATTGCGACATCGGGTATCGTCGCCAGAGCGTTGCCTGCACGTATACTAGTTCCTAGAGCGACGTGTTCGACAACCGGTTGTCCAATAGAAGCTATTCGCAGTGAGGCCGCACCATGGGTGTGCGGGGAGGCTGGTTGTCCTGTCGCCATATTGCGCGCCACACCGTCGTACGACACCACCATCGCCCGCTAGTTGGCGGCAATGGAATGAGGAAGGCACACACACGACATGCAAAATCTCCGCCACACACAACGAAGAGGGAGGACCGACGGATGGGTCCGCACGGGGCGACCAGATCCAACGGCAACTGTAGGTGCTTCAACGGTGATTCAGCAGGCTGTGCGGCCTGCACCGTCACATCCTGTAAGAGCGAGTACTGGCAGGCGGTTTGCACAACTCAGAGCTCGCCGTACGCTGACCGTTACGGGGCTTACATCCCAGCAATGTTGCTACAGACTCGCCTGGTGTCGGGAAAGACGGACCTGGGGCCATGCAGACATGCAGTGGGTCATCATCAGCGGACGAGTCCCGCTTCTGCCTTGATGGCGACGACCACCGGGTCCGTGTCTGTAGGCGCAGTGGGGATGGCCACGAACGAGCGATTGCGTCCATCACACGTCCCTCCAGCCTCGCGTAATGGTGTGGGGCGATATCCTATGGTGCCCGTTCACCGTTAGTGTTTCCTCGAGGCATCGTGACAGCCGCACGGTACGTTCAGGACATCCTTCAACCGTGGCCCTGACGGTCGTGAACGCCCACGCCCATGCCCTAGTTTCAACAAGAAACGCTCGTCCGCATACCACAAGCCATCTCCCGAGCATGCCTTGCAGCCGTGGATACTCTAGCCATGACCAGCCGCATTGCCAGTCCTTTCCCCGATCGGAATGTTGGGGGTGCTACGAGCGTGCGAACAGGACCCTACCGAAAATCTGCAGAGACCGCACGCTCAGGTGCAGGCTGCATGGCATGGACTAGCACAGTACTCATTAGAGACTTGTAGCACTCCAGGCCACGACGTCCGACGAGTGTGTTTGACAATTGGCGACCTCACGACCAACGAACATGGCACCAAAGTCTGTGGGCGTGTAGCGCAGTATTATTATGTCCTAGAAAAGTGAAAAGATAATCATTTCGTATGCATGGTACCCTCTACCTGGCCTGCCAACAATGATCGCAATCCGCCGTGTCCTTCTGGTGCAGCTTTTTTTATGACGATGAGTGTACATTGTTTTTTCGACAATTCTCTTAGAAAGTTTTCGGAAGACCCTGAAAAAAAATTAACGTTTCCCACCAGTAATGTCACAGAACCTATTTGGTCGGTACGGATATCCGAAAGACGTCTAATCATGAGTGACGGGCGGGCGGATGGAAACTCGCAGGTTACGTGGATTACTATTAACAGAATTTTGTAGCTGTAATAATTAATTATGACTTGTATAATAATGAAACTTGCAATGTTTGCTACTGAAACATTCTGTGGGAGTGTATGTGTGTATGTATGTATGTATGTGTAGTGTGTGTATGTGTGTGGGGGGGGTCGCATTTCCAGTGAAAAGGAAGTTACGTCGAAAAAGACAAAATGAGATTTTGCCGCAGTGTATCGACTTGTGATTATAAAGATACGCTCCAGGTCACTTTTACACAGACTTATTCGATTGTGATTCTGGGTGGGTAAATGCGGAAAACATGAAGTCCATGTTGAAATACAAAGAAGGCTATGGTTAGGCTGGAAATATACTGAACTGATGGATTGTTCAAGGATTACACCACACAACATGTGTCGACATTTTTGCGGAGATACACTTACAAAACAGGAAAAAACGGGATATTAGGACGAATTAAGAAGGTTTCTAGTCATTATTTTATTAAAAAAAATTAATCTATTTGCTGCATATACGGTCAAATATTATTTTCTAAACGATGAACAATTACATGCAAAAGACGTTCAGGATCAATTCTTTTCACGGTAGTGATGGTCAAAAGCGTGTTCAGCTTTAAATAAGTGTCAACCACCATAAAATATAAAATTGTAAATAACAATATTTTGAAAGTATTTCAAAAAAACAAGATGATTTATTTTTCTTATAAGTAATTTTGATATTTTATGTGGTTGTATTGTGTTTGGCCTAAAAATATAAATTGTGTAGATCTCGTTACTTTTATTAAGATCTTTCGTTTGTCGCTGGGGAAATTTTTTTTGTGAGAAAACGTCAAATGAATGGATCGTGGTCACCACGCTTCTGAACTTAGTGTTCTCTTTCCCTAGTTGATTACGATCACCGTGTTCTATTCACAGCAAAAGCTTAAACACATTGAGCTGATTAAATAAACTTGTTTATATATTTTCGGTGAAAAAAACCGATTCAAAATTGCAATAAAACTACCATTAAAACATGCACGTCATAATTCCAAATTCCGTAACATTGCATAATCGATTCCACACATACTAGTATTCTGTACACATCACATTAGATTATCCTCCGACTCACTGTCTCTCAAATGCATACTCAATATCTCTTATCCTGAATGTGAACTGGCACATAAATTGGGCTACCGTAATGAAATGATTAATGAAACTATGATTTGATGGAACGACATGTAGGGTCAACGGGAGTACCCCCAGAAAGCCAGTTGCGATCCCGCATTGTCCACAAGCCCAAATGGATTGGATAGGTCTGCCTCTGCGTTCAAACCGCTCTATTTTGATTTCGCAGAGTTCAAGTTGTACCAATCGAGGTCACGACGCCACCATATCCAGCTGCGTCAATTCTGGCCTCTTGAAGCACAAACATGAAAATTAGGAAATGTCACTCATAAGTTCCGCATTTTGCGCGCATTTGTGCCGCCCGCCTACGTGATCTCACGAGTGACGGCTCTAGTATTAATATCAAAATGTCCCCATGCATGCTAGCTCTGGACGTATATTACGCTCACTCAGGTTGACACTGGAGTCTTTGGGCTAGATCGATGCGAAACCGCGATGTCCCGGGAGACTCTGGACGTGTTCCCGCGAGCAGACGCACTTCGGCTATCCCTAGGACTTATTGATAACTAAGAAGTCCTGCGCGGTAAACTATGTGCGAGCGAGCTCAGCTCACGACTGACGCAAGACACGTGACTCTCAGTTGGCCAACCAGCAGGGGGTCAATGCCGACATAAGACCTCTCTGTATTGCCAAGCATTGGACCCACATACGGTCCATATCACAGCAACTAATATCATGAAGTGTTTGGTACTTTTTAAAAATACGTTTCTTTTTTTTTTAAAATGTCAGAAATGAAATGAATTTTTCTTTTATCAAAAATGATAGGTATCGGGTAACAAGTAGCAACCACTGCCTCAGCAGTGATCACAAAATTTGACAAATGTAGTGATGACAAAATTTAAAAAATAAAATTCAAGACTTGAAACTTCAGAATGTGGGGAATTTGCGTGTGGTGCGTAGGTTTCGAACGAGTATAATTTATTTATTTTCCCTTATTTTATTCTTAAAGAATAAACTGAAAACATTGTATTAATACTGGCATTGCAACGTTGCAATATGGAGGGTACTTTTTTGGTACACGTTCAGGAATTATAATAACGATTGGCTTTTACTATTTCAAGTTTCTTACCACACAAATATTTAGGAATATTTAAGTGGCCACTACTGAAACAAAATTGTACTTTGAACATAAATTACAAAATAGAACAAAATAAAAATTGGATACTTTTGCAAGAACCTATTTATAACGTGATGTACTAATAGCCCATTTAGTTTTACATCGCAAATTAGGTACTGCAGTCCATGAATTTTGACAAAAAATTGAAAATGTTTTTACCAGTGGCCACCACTGAAGCGCTTACCCTTGTTGAGGGTATCAATTTTAGAAAAATTAGTGTTCAATGTCATTAGTGATAATTCCCACACACAGCTATACAGATCGATTGATGTTTTTTGAAAAAAAAACAAAAAACATTTTTTCTGGAATGCGAATAACTAAGTAATAAATGTAAAATATTTATTGTGAATTTTCGTAGATTGTGAAAACATGCTATACAGTGATAATTTTTAGATGGATAATTGCGGGAACTGCTTCCACAACATGCGCTAATTTATCATTAAAAGCAACACCTTAAGAATGCCAATGACGATAGGTGTGTGCACCTCAATCACAGTCTAAACCGAGATTTTTAACAAAGACAACGAATGGCATCAGCCCTTCTCGACATTTATACAGATGTCATGATTGAACAATTAAAAACGGGAACATCATGAAGCATAAATATCGGGTTATATAGATTTAGAAACATAGGCTTTTCAAAAGATGATCAAGAAGTAATGGACAGGGAAGACAGAGAATCAAAGTATGACCTTAGAATGATCAGTTTAGCTGTAATATAAATACGGGCGGATCATTTCAGGTGAAAGATATCAGCATCACAGCCTTGAACGTCTCACGGCTTTGCAATAGACCCCGTTACTAGGCCATCAGAACTATCTCGCCAGCCGGCCGTAAAAATTGCAGTGCTTTTGCTATTCACAAATGTCAAAATGTCATACCAGCCTACAAATGAATTTAATGTTTTGAAAATGCTCTTAAATTTGCGGTAATATTCAACCTGGGGTAGAATATAATAGTTATATAAAACACTTTTTATGGAAATCTGAGGCCAAAACGACAAAAAAAGGATTGCCAATATTATAAGATTACGCTGGTGTGTTTACCTACAGGAAAAGACTCATCCGTATATCAATAATGGATAGTAAATTAAATCAAGTAAAGAAGAAAAAGTGGATTTTAGAAAATCTAGAACAGAAAATAAAATTTAAAATAACCAGCATTCCTTGCAAAAATATATTTTAAATCTTAAAATACGAGTACTAAAATTAAATATATTTTTTTGTTTCAGTTATTAGCTATATTCTGAAACTTTCGAACACATTCCAAATTAAAATGCCTTTAATATCACAAACACACCTCACCAACATTTCATAAAATATTTAATCCCACCGAATACATGCAGCCGGGCAATCAATATGGACGACGATAGTGTCACACGCTTCATTTTTTTTCATCACTCACATACGCTTAAAACACAACACAACAAAAAATACCGTCTGGCCTTCGCTCGTGTGGTGCGCTGCACCACACACTCCGAGGAGCCTAAAATAATGCGGCAGCGCCGCAGCGAGGCCCCACGCCCCGCCTCGGAATGCAATATTAAGCAGCCGCGAGGCGCCCCGACCCTGCGCTCGACGTGGCGCGGCGCTGTAGGCGGCGGAGGCGGGAGGCGAGCGCGTCGCCCGCGCGCTTATGCTGCAGGCGGCGGCGGCGCTGAGCTCACGGGCGCGCGAGCGCTCTTTTTACGACGAACGGTGCGAGCACCTTTCCCTTTCCCCTTCCCCTACCCCTGGCGGTGAGAACTCTACAAGGGGAGGATTCCGTGGTGTAGCGGTTAGCGTATCGGGGCTCTTGTACCGACGTTTGCGTGTTCAAACACGTGGATTGTTAAAGGGCGATAAACATCCTTCGTACGCTTTCATTGGGAAGAAATATAAAGCCGGCTGTCCCATGCTGTAGATTTATAGCGTGAAAATAATCCTCAAGCCTAAAAGAAACCTCTGAGCAAAATTTAAATCGCTTGTTTCGTCGCCCTAGTAATACCTTCTTTCTCCTCCAGATGGTGAAAGGAGCGTAGCGACATTTGCGTGGTCAGACTGAAGAGCAGGTCTGATGGCCCGCAACACCGTATTCATAAGTGAATCGATACTTATACAAGTTCACAGGTTCAATCACGATTGAAGTCGTGGACTCTTGAAGAGTGTACAAAGATCTTCGTACATCTTCATTTGGAAGGGAGGTAAAGCCGACTGTCCCATGTTGCAGATTCACGAGTATTTAATCTAAAAGGGTCTGAATCCTAAAAGAAACCTCTGAGCAAAAATTAAATGTTTATTGCGTCGCCCGAGTGATACCTTCTTTCTTGGCTAGGTGGTAAAAGGAGCGTGGGAAAAGGCGCGTGGTGTGGTGGAAGAACAAGCCCGTTGTCTTGAATACAGACTCGCAAAACAAGGCATCAATAAATTGGACTGAATTCTGGCCCTGCCGTGTCATGACGCTCCGATTCTACTCGTTCATTGAGTTTTCGAGTGCGGAAACTCCTACAGACATTAGCCCCAAGAGCGTAGTGAACGTGTTTTTATGTCTGGCTGTGATGTTCTTCCCCAAAAACATGGGTAGATCCGGTGCCACCCTACACGCGCCTTTCAGGAGAATCCCTCTTCAGACATCTCCCCTAAGGGTTCCACCACAGCTGCAATAGCAGAGTCGCTGTAGAGACAGCCGTAATGCTGGATCGGAGTGAATTTCTGCTTCTGTGGGCTTCCAGTGTGGCACGACAACCGGCTGGAATAGCCCAGTGACACGATCCATTGTAGCTGCAGCATAATTGACCGGTACATCCGTTGTTTGATTCTCGACAGTGGCGGTTCTCTGTCACTAGCTGCTTAATGCAGACGCCGCGGCGCGCCGTCAGGAAAATCCTGCAACTCCATATGCACATGTGAATCACGATTGTTTGAACGCCAATAAATTCGTTGCAGTTGTATTACCACGCACAAAAAATCACTAGCCGTTCGTTTTCTCTTTAGGTAACTTAACATAAGACACAAAGTTTAAAGAGAAGTAAATAAATTATTCGTGAATTCTTGTAACAGAATGAATCGACAAATATTACTTTGCTCACTTCCGCGGATATCTTGTTCCTTTCTACAGGACCATCGTTTAATTATCTGAAATAACTTCCCAAAGTTCCTGAAGTTGCCTGTATTCGGGCTTTAAAACCAGAATGTCACATTACTGTGTCCGGCTATATTCACGCGTCCATTCATCAGCGAACTCTCTCCAGTCTCCTGCTTCAATAAACACGCGTCCATGATAACCTAAGCTACATCCCTCAATTGTCTCTTTTCACGAGTTCACACAACTCGAACAAATTTTCATTTTGATTAATTCTCTGACAAACACGAGTCGACCGGAGAAGAAGCAGAGGAAAATTATTTAGCAGCTTCAAAATTTTTATGTCATCTTATATACTTCTTGGTATAGTGATATCTATTTTTGGTTATTTAATCATTTCGTTTTATTGTCAAAATGATACTTGTTGTGAAAAAACTAGTATTTATGAACGACAAATCTATTGTGTGGCTCTCACCGTTTCCGTGTGTATCTTCTGCCAGCCCCTACAACCCGTCCATTCTCCAACTGAGAGGGTTCCCCCCCCTCCCCAACACCACCGCATCGTAAGAACAAAATGCAATGCTGAGGCACTCCTACCGTTGTTTGGAAAGAAATCGCGTAATCCTGCTCTTAAGATCTCAAACACAGTGGGCGACGGGCGGGGATAGGGATGTAGGCAGGGGAGCAGGTACTACAGTCCGCGCCGCCAGAGACAACAGGATGGTGAGATTCTTTACTCTCTTCGCTGATTCTACCTCCCAACATCCCGCAGAGGATCACACGCATGGCCTTGGTGCCAGGATTAGCCGTTTCAGTACATCTTTGCGCCTTCACAACTACATGGACAACGATTATGATAATCTAATGTTAGGACATTATTTAAATCCAAAGTGAGGTGGGTTTCAACTACATTTAGGCAGTTTAAATTATTTCCGGCTGTGGCCGTGCCCCGCTGGTGCGAGATACCTGGCTGGGAAAATCCCGCTAGTTGACGGTAGGGTCGGCGCCGGATCTCGCCATCCAACGAAAGAATATCACCGCCAACTCTCGATGAAAGAAACATATACCACTCTTACGGGGCTAATGACCTCAGTAGTTGACGCGCCCGGAATCACTAACAGCCAACCAATCAATCAATCTAGAAACCGCCTGAAAACACAGCCACTTTCAGGATCTGAGCTCACGTGTTAAGGCTGATTTACATGTTGCCAGTAAACGTGCCAATTGAGGTTGCCAGCAACTGGCAAGTGGTGACTGGCAACGTGTAAACGCCTTGTTGCCAGTGACTGGCAAGACCTTCGCGGCTGTCACTGGCGATGCCAACTGAACAGGAAAGTTTGGTTATTGCAGACCTGCACAACGCCTGCTCCCACGGGCATTCTGCACTTGCGAGCCGCTCGCCTGCCCGTGGCAGCGCCGAAAGTGCAAGTAGTGGGGAGTAGGAAGCTTTGCCGGGAGGGGAGAAGTCTGACTTAGCACGACGCGGCGCGTAGATTGAATGCCTGGGCGTCTAATACAATGATCCATGCTTCAAAATTATGTGCCCATTTGTTTAAATGGATTATATCTAGTATTTCAAGTTACCAGGGTCATAATTCACTGTTTACGTTCTGTATATATCCTGTATATCCACCTTTGTATCCACCACTGCATGTATTTTCATTTTCTAATTTTTTTAAAGAAAATAACATGCTCATTTTGACTCTTAAGCATTTTTTAAGCAATAGCTTTAAAACATATGCTTATATATAAGAGGAAAATATTATTTAATTCTAACACAAAATTGCAATTTAATAATTGATTGTTCACCAGGAATGGTATAATCTCCAAATCATAGAAAAATGAACAAAATCATGAGAGCAATCTCTCACATCAAGATTGACATACAAATAGAATATGTGGAAAATTCGAAGAAGGGTAATGTTTAATAGCACATTTGTGACCATTTTCCCCATTATGAAACTGAATAAAGAGATTAACGAGCAAACTTCTGTCACGATATGTTACGGACAATCATAAGATAATCATGGGTATTGGTTAAATAGGATGCAAAGGGCTTTATATTTTATATGATGTCGTAAACGACTCTACACTCTTGTCAGAAATTAGAACAGAAAATAATCATGATTTTTTTAAGAACAATATGTTTTTGCTTTGAGAGAACCGTCTTATTCAATTAAACATAGTTTATTGCTGTCGTCATCAAACAAAAACAATTCAGTATCACAATTTTGTGTTTAGCACAACACTAAATTTGTGATTACATCGTAGCAAAGCGAATTACATTAGAAGCCCTACAAGCAAGTATAATACTTGGTGTCGAAATCTAATATGTATAATTCGTTTTAGTTTCATATTTCGCCCTGTCATATATCGAGAACAAACATTTGCAATATAATACAAAAGACTATATTAGTTGAACTGTATATGACCATCATCTTCTTGCCGATTGCTCTTTAAATTTACGCGCTATCTATTGAATTGCGCATTCTGATTGGTGGACCCCACTCCTAGATTGGATCTCATCCCCACCCTTCATCGATTTTCTCATTTGCACCCGACTTGCCCGCACGCAGCTCCTGAGGTCAGTGAAAGTGCAAAATGCTGTGCAGGTCTGGTTTATTGGCATGCTCACGCTCTCCCCCACCACTACGGTGTCCGCCATGGCGATGCCCCGGGGTCCCAACACGTGTTTACACTGCTTTATTCTTGCACGGTGATCAACGTAAGCTTAATATTATTATTTATAAAAGTGATTGGGAAACAGAAGTTCTCTTGAATAACGGAAGAACGAAATGACAAGTTTGACTGGTTATATACAGCATCGGAATATTTGTGGGATAGTTTTTACCAGAACCGCGAGGCCAGAAAGGCCGCATTTCTGGCAGTTGCAAATAAAATGGGGAAAGATAACTTCTCAACGGTAGATTAAGTGAATAGGATAAAATGTTTACGGAACACTTGCTTTGCACACTGTTGTTTGAGCGCCGAAAACTTATCAGCAGCACGTCCCAAAGAGTATACATATGCTAACAGCAGCGAGAAAAATATCTCATCTTGCATGCCGTTACTAGCACGGTGTAAACAACTATTGCCAGTCGCACAGAGTGCTAGCGCTGTCCAGGTGCTGGCAAACTCGTAACTGGCACACCAGTACTGGTAGCGTGTAAGTCAACCTTTAATCCCACGCACTGGCCGGCTCTCTCCAACAACGGCGGTCTCAAGAAGCGCCCTTTCTCAGCGGCGGCGTCCGTTCTGCCCCCGAGGCGGGGCGGGCGCTGCGAAGAAAGCGACGTCGCTGGCTGCGCGGCGGCGGCGGTGGCGGCGGCGGTGGCGGCGGGCGGCAATCAGGCTAATTCCGCGGCGGGGGCGACGCCGAGGTCTGTTTGCGTGCGTTTATTTTCCGCTACATTTGACGAAGCTTCTTCGCCGCGCCGCACACTGGGCCGCAGTCGGCAAGAGGTGCGCCAAGCGAAAACAATGAACGGGTTCGAGAGTTTCTTATTAATTCAGTGGTTATTTTACAAAAAAAAAAACAAACAGAAAATTGTCTGTGGTATCACTATTTATTCATATTAGACAAGTTTTATCACAGAGTTTATTTCGACAGACACTGTTTTTTTATAAAGTTTTGAATAAAAACACAGAATCCCATTACATAAACTTTAATGTTATATTTATCGTTAACTATAGTTTGTTGAGCGGTTGTTCCCGAAATATGGACGATTCATTATTTCTTGTTTCCGGGCGCGTCACCTACTAAGGTAATTAGTCCCGTACGTGTAGTGCATGTTTTTTCTCGGGAAATTGTGATGTTCCCTCGCCGGATGGTGAAATCTAGGGCATACCTTCACGGTTAGAGGGGTTTTCCCAATGAGGTATCTCCCACTTGCGGTGCATCGCCTCAGGCGGAACAAGCTCTAAGCTCCCGATTCGTCTCCGGGCAAGTGTGGTAGTGTAGGGCATGTACGTGTAAGTGTGGCGTAAGTAAGGGTGAGGATAGGACAAAGAAGAATTAAGAGGAAGGAAAGATTACCTGCTGTCCGTGGACCGATTGTTGAAACTATTGCTCTGGCATTTGTCTGGTGTTGATCGAAGACACAACAAAAAACCACCCACCGTTCAGAGCAGCCAGCCGCTAGAATTCTACTCCAGACTGAACTCGATTTTATTCTCACTGAGCTCTTCAAACACAAAAATTAAAATACAAAGAAATTGTGTGTAATATTTTCAGCTAATTCTTTCGCAATATTGTCATTTTAACGATTTTATGAGAATAACGTCGTCGACATTTTAAAACTGAACTGAAATCACGTATTCACAAAGTGAAGTTTAAAAAATTCTTAAATATCGCCCTCAAAATAACTTAAAATAATCATTTAATTTAACAAATTATTGAGAGCCCTGGAAGTGGAAAACAAACGCCAAAAGTCTGAACAGAAACGAGTCCTAACCCGCTGAAACCCAAGCAGATGGTTCCTGCAGAACATTGAACAAAATATATTAAAAAAGAAATAAAACATGTTAAAAAACTAAAGAAAAATTAGCTTTTGTTAATACTTTGCATTTGTATTACCTGCTTATACGTCGGTTGAAATGTATGTTCTGAAATGGGAAAAAAGGAGCTTCTGGTTTCGTTTGGGCCCAATGTGCTTCGGCCGCAGCCTCCAAGGCGTCGCGGTGCGGCGTGGCGGGGCGTGGCGGGGCGGTCCAAGCTCACGCGAAAAAATTAAAATGGAGCAGAAGGCGTTATTTCCATCGCGTCCGAGTAATTTCACAAAGTGCCCCCGCGCGCGCTCTCCAGGCAAAGCGGCTGAGAGGGGCTGCGACGGAGTGCGAGAAAGTTCGTCTGCGCGAAGACGCCCCAGGACTTGAAGTGCGAAATTGCCCGTAATCATCATCTTGTAAGGCCTGAAATGGTCTACGTTTTAGTTTGCTCCGAGAACGCGTGACAAAAACTAGAGATGGACGAGATGAGAAGTGGGAATTAGTGAAATTTATGTTTGAGAAAGGCTGCAAGCAGTATTTTTAAGTAGGTGGACAATATCCCTACAGTAGAAAGAACATCAGAATACATAATGAAAGTTGGCGTGATGTGCAGAAGCATTTTGACACTTGTCTACTTTGCGTATTCTACAAATAAAAAATAATATTTTGAAAAAAAAACAACTTTGACACACAACTTCTTAGCATAGCGGTTCTGAAGGCACAAGAGTTCGGATGTGAGGTACAAGTAACAAATTGGAAAGATTATTTCCTAAACTGAAAACATTCTCTAACATCTCAGAAATTCGGATCTTGCCAACATTTTGAGCTTATAAACGAATGAATTCAACAAATACGTTACAATATCAATGTTATAATTACACATTAGCACACATTCACATTTTAGTGCTTTATGGAACACCAAACAATTGCGTTCCATTGCAATACTTTCTGCTTTTCAAAAACACGTCTGAGTACAATTACGATATATTAGCAGAATGACTACACGAAATATAATCAATATAATACGCTCTGTAATTATTAATATTATTATTATTAATAATAATAATAATAATAATAATACGAATTTCCTTTTTTAATGTAGCAACATAATATCAAATTCAAAGTCAGCTACAGTAACAAGACGAAAACACTTCTTTCATCACAAACACTTTCGGAATGACACTTATAGCGCGGGAATCATATAAAAAAGAATTTTGTTTCTATGCCAGTAAACGGAAAACTGCGACTTCCAGTAACAAATGGACTATTCCAATTGTTAGTAGCCTTGTATAAGATTCAAGTATACTTTTAATTTTCGATAGTTTTCTAGATACTTTAAAACATATAAAAATGTTCTCATTTCGTTAGTATATAAGAATAATAAATTTAGACATTTCTTTGATTAATAATATACCCCCTCACACTACAACTTTTAATTTCTTGGTCTTTATGATTTTATATTTGGTGTAAATTGATTGTAATATCATTTCTAGGACGAAGAATTAGTGAGGAATTAAAGGTTTGCATACGCTGAAAGCTGTGTTGCAAATGACTCACTCTTTTAGATGCGTCAATGAGAAAGAACAAGCAGATCCGTGCAACAATTTGGCAAAGTACCCTCGCCGCCACATAGAATGGGCAACGGCATATTCTGAAGTCCCAATCCTTCTGCACATTCTGGCAGCACTGTACGGAGGATAACGCCATCTGGTTCTTTCATAGTTAACTATTACAAAATAACATTCTCTACCAACTGCCATCGCCTGAGAAGCTGATAGGGCAGATTTCCCCCAGGTTTCACCCAATCATCATCTCTAGTATGAACGTTCCCTATGGATAGGTGTGTTCATCCTAAGGGTTGAGAGTATTGGCGCAGAAGGCACAGGGGGGCGGGGTAGTCGCGTTGCGTCCGAGAGGAAGCCATTCAATCGCATACAAGAAATATATCAATAAAGTTAATATCATACATTACAACATAAAATATTCAGCGCATGCAATAGAACTAGTGGATTGAAAAAGTTTATGCATTGCTTTTTTCTCATAATACAGATTTACTTGCGAAAATTCAATTTAGTAATATTATCCCCTCTTTTAATGCAAAACCAACTTACGTATGTAAACGAATATTCCGAAACCGAGTCGAAGAAATGAAGTGTGCATAGGTTGCTCCAGGATCGATAAAAATATTTGTGAGTGGGAAGTTTTGGCGAAGTAATAATGTTCAAATATCAGTGTTTACGAAATTCAACATTTTAGCAATAATTAAACTAGCTATTTAGTTTTTTTAGCTGTTAGTTAATTTTGCATTTCTCGTTAAATTTGTTTTTTGCACTATTCACTTCAGAAACAATTAGAGGATCGTCCTGGGTCGTATAGCACACATTTCGAA
Source organism: Acheta domesticus (assembly GCA_031308135.1). Taxonomy (NCBI): domain Eukaryota; kingdom Metazoa; phylum Arthropoda; class Insecta; order Orthoptera; family Gryllidae; genus Acheta; species Acheta domesticus. The sequence goes on from JAHLJT010000181.1 coordinate 13,795, forward strand.
ATTGTTTATAACATTGTTAATTGTTGCAAAATTGTTACTTCGCAGTTTTTAGTTCTGGGACATCAGGGGACCCTTCTAACATCAGAATTTCAAAAATTGGAAATTGTTTATAAATTTGCAAAATTTGCAAGAAAATTTTATTGTCTTTTCTAAACTGCCTTTAAACGAGATGCAAAATTCTGCAGTCCGATCGGTGCTATCGCCTTTCGTTTTCGAGATATGCAATTGTTTATAAAATAGCTCGCTGCAATGACTCGCTTAGTTTCTCCGCTGTATACGTCTAAATATAGGAAGGGGGTGGGAGCGGATGGGCCGCCTTAACGCTCTCATATATTGTGGTGGAAATGGTTGCTGGTTAGGTATTGCTAACTTTCTAACATTCCATTTTATTCTAAATACGGCAGTGAAACTTCTGTTTGTAGATTTGAGTTGGTGTACGTAATATTATCTTATTAACAAATTATTTTGCAAATTGAATGTCGAAGCTTTTGCATGCGAATATGAACAGAATATATAATGCGTATTTTTGTATTTTCTATATTCGTTATTTACCAAAATATATACCGTTATTTTTATTGGCTAGCGTGGAAAATATTACAACGAAATTAATTTTAAAGATACTACTCAGGTAATACAGGTCGGCTGTCGACCAATCCTGGACTCTGGAGTAAGAGGCGAGTCCGTCATTGGTTTTGGTAACCTACCAGAGTTGCTTCTTCCTCAAAACTGTCCCCTCTCTCTACTCCTTTTAAAGCGAAATTGGCGGGGCTTGATATAAAAGCCAATCATACCTTTCCTTTCCTCCAGTAGAATTCTTTTCTCCGTCAATTTTGGGAGGCAAATTATTGACATATAAAATCGCGTATAAAATTGTGACCAATAATTTAAATTAAATATTGAAGCAAACAATAAATTTCCGAAGACATGAAGGCATACAGCTTCTCTTTTTTTCCCGTTCCGAAAATGTTAATATATTCTTATATTATTTACTAGTTATGTTGATCGTCTGTTAATAAATTCTGTTGATGTTCAGTATCTTATGTTTCAAGAGAACCAGTAGAGTTATTTAATAAGTAATTAGTATGTTGTATTTTGTCTTACTGTCAGTAATTTGTCTTAATACATAAGTTACTGAAAATCAACCGAATTTAATACATTCTTGTTACATCGCTCACAATTTCATTCCAATCAATAGGTATATTGCTTTCTTCAGCAAGTGTTTTTACAACATAGTGCAAATTATTCTTCATTATTTGCGGTAGCTCTGGAAATGTTATATCTGAATAGCAAGAAAGAGCATATTTTAAATGTTACATGGCGGGACCGACGCAATGCAATACATATGCCGATACAATATCATATTGACATGTTTGCTAATAGAACTTTCTAATCATGGCAATGGAAATTAAATATGTGGACTTTTAATTTCAACAAGAGAGAAATTTTGCAGAGACAAGTATGTAGTATGCGAAAAAGTAAAAATACCGTTGTAGTACAGTATTGGCATGTGCTAATTTACATAAATTACTAATTAAACGAATAAGAACTTACGTAGGTAAATGAGTAAATATCAATGAAGTGCAGTTTTGCAATTGAATCTTACGTTTTTAAAATTAAGTTTTCGCATATTAATAATCCTCATAGCATTCGCATCTTTCTTTTTCCATTCAACCATGACACTCCTATGCTTTTGCACAATGCCTCGGAACCCAAGAGCGTTGTTCGAGGTCATAGCTTATCGAGTTAAAATCATGAAAACTTAAGTTCTTAGAAATGTTCCCCAAATACGTAAATGCCAAGAAGGTCATCTTATGGAAACACAGATAATCTCTGAATATATTCAGCAGAGTTAATCATTTCAACAACGAAGCCACTTGAAAAGCTCTCATTTACACAAACGTTAAAATTTCAACAACAAAGCCTTTTATTGTCTTATAATTAGGGAACAGATTTTCATGTAAATACATATTTTCACAGGAACAAGATACCTGCATTCAGTAATATTTTATAGAGATAAGACATTTTGGGTGAATTAGAACAATTTTTATTTACTTAATTTTAAAAACTTTGGTCTAATTTCATGTTTTTACATATTTTAGCTATTACTACATATTTCCTAACAATTTAATAAATTTATACCTTGAAACGGAATATTTCAGATGTGAGTTTGCAATATCACGGCAAATCATCTTTCTCAGAAAGAAGTCCAATGCGCTTCAGTGACCACCGGACCGTCTTCATGAATTGTCAAATTTACTCCCCCTCTACTTCTTGATAACCGGGTACGTGTGTCAAGGATGAACGGATGTATCTGAAGCAGAAGTAATTTCATTCACGTGCTTGCTGATGATTAATACATCCCATTCGTAACTCGATCAAAAACTAACAAATATTTTTATATATTATTGTATTATCGCGAGGTTGGAGTAGGCTGGAGGATACTCACATGTCACAACTAACTTCTGGATCCATCACGGACACTACATTACTTCTATTCAGATGAGCACCAACTCCTCATAAACAACATTAGATTAGATTTATTATTAACTCGATGACCCGGTGAACTTCGTATTACCTACATCTACCAAGTATACAGAGTGGCCCATTTAACTTGAGAAATCCAAATAATTCGAAAAATATGCAACGTTCAAAAAAATGTCAAAGGTAAAAAATTAATATCTATAAGGGGGACATGTCAGACCTAAAATCAAACTTCTCCACTCGTCTCCTGAGTGTGAGGCGGGAGCCAACTTTGGAATTTTACATGAGGACCCCCTCCCTTTATATTGCAGATTCGGATTCTACAGAAAAAAATACATAAGTTTGGTTTAAAACATTTTTGATCGAGGAAGACGATTTGTATTCATGTATGGCCAGCGGCTTCAAATCGCTTGCTCTGATTTAATTATGTTTAATCAAATTCTTTAATTAAAAATGGTTGTTTCTATTTAAGATTTACATTCAGGCAATTAATGTTCCCAACTATACTTAAAGAGAAAAGTTTGCAACTATTTCACTTAAACTTATTTCGAAAAAAAAACATACTTGCAAAAAATCAAATAGCAATGATAATCTTAACATTATCCATGTAATATTATATTTAGATATCTAAAAGTCTAATGAATGTAATTACATGGAAATGAAATGCACCTATTTGATCCACTCTTACATTTCATTTCCATTTCAATCAGTAATTGTTATTTCATAACAAATATTGAAGTGAGTTATACAACCCTCATAAAATTACCAAATTTTTAACACAAATATTGAAAGAATAAGAACAAATACATTATATAAAACAATTTATATTTTGCCTTGTGGTTACTATAATACAATTTTGTAAACACTTTAACTCTCAAATCCTTAGATAATTCAGCCTTACATTCCGTAATATGAAAATTTCGAGCAAGTCGAGGTTTTATTGGAACTCTGTTCGACTCTGTGCTTGTAATTGTGTGTCGAAATATTGTCCCCTCTATATTGAAAAACTAGCGGTGGGCATACTTTCTCGAGTTCTTTTTACGAATTAGGCAATATAAAATTCAAGTTAAATCCGAGCGAAAATTTCGCTTATTCCAACTGGATTGCACGTTGTCGCAACAATGACGTATCACCTCTTAATTAACAATCGCTACATTAATCCAAAGCTTACTTTTGGGAGTGTTTCGAAATCCGCGAAATCACTCTTCGGACTGTGATTTGAGCTTGGGAGCATAGGTTTTGAGATTCCATTAGTATACAGTCGAGCTGGTGATATTCAAGATGTCCCTCTAACTATAGGACACCCCTATAACTTCCAAACGGTTCCCGATATCGCAATAGTTTTCGCTCAACAATGCGTAATTATGGGGCAAGTGATGTGGTGTAGAAATATTGTTTGAACTATTTTTAGTTTTCGAGAATTTAATCATCTTTGATTATTTAAATTAAGCCTATGTTTTTCTCACTAGAAATAGATCGATCATAAAAAGAGTAATGCAATGATGTAATACATGTTAATATTACGATAGTATTTTGTGCATAAATGTGTACTATCTGTCATGAGATTTTAAATTAGACTTGCAATTTTTCCTGCTGCAGCAATCAGAGCTGTCGCTTGTAGGGAAGTTGACCTTCGCGGCCTCTCCCCTCTCCCCCTTAAGTGCTGGCGTCACGAAGGAAACTTTCCCCAAAGGGGACAGTTGCAAGGGTTACTACAGGAAATCATGTACACTTAATTTAAAACCACATGCCAGAAAGTATAATTTTGTACGTCAAATACTATCAAAACATTAACATATGTTACTTCATTGCATTCGTCTATTTATGATCTATCTATTGCTAGTGAGAAAAATACATGCTACTATTTAAAAATCAAAGATAATTAAATTTATCGAAAACTAAAAATATTTTGAACAATATCTCTACGTCACAGTATTTGCATCATGATTCCGCATTATTGAACGAAACTGCATTTCTATCTCGGGAACCGTTTAGACGTTATGGGGGTGGCCCATAGTTGGCGGGACGCCCTGTATGCCAAACTTCGCAAGTTTTAGATCATTTTCGTAGTTATATGAAAGAAACTAGAGTTGCTGTCTATTTTTTTAATTCATATTTTCTCAATTTTTCAGTCCCTTTAAATATAACTGAAATGTGACATTAACAACATTACAGAAGTTAAACCTAATCCAATACGAATATTTTCAATAAAATACTTGGAGCCATTTTGGGGGAAATATCGTTTGAGGCTTTCTGCAACTCTGCACTTTTGATCTAGTTTTCACAGACACTTTTTGTGTTTTCATGAAAATTCATTAAAAATCATTTGAAGCACATCTATTTACAAATGCAGTATTGTATAACAATGTAAATATTAATCACAAGATTAAAAAATTACTTTTCTAAATATTTGGCAAAATGACATTTGTGTCTTCTTACACAGTGCATTATGTAGGCCTATTATCCGCACAAAAATTTTACTGAAAATGTTTGGAACCCGTTCCATCCAATCTTGCTTTTAATATTTTCTAATATTGTCCACATTCCAAGTAAATAAGGGAAAACAAGCAACATTTTCAAACAATTAACAGGATAAATTTTTAGAAACTAAATACGGAGAAGAAATTTCATTTGAAGGAAAAATCTCAATCTCGAATATTCAAGTTTTTAATAAGATGCCGAAAAATATTCAATTCTTTGTTATTTTTCGAAATTCAGAGTAAACAGTGAAATTCATATTTATATCTTTATAAATGTATTTCTTCTATGTAGCGTTTTTCTTCTCTGAAATGATTCAAAGTTATAATATTCTTTATAGAAAGGAAAAAAATATTCATTCGTGTGTCGACAAGAAAATGTAATATTTCCTGTTGAAAATATCTTGGCATGAGAGGTTAATGGCGATGGACGCACAACCCTACAGATTGCGCTAGATTTTTCAAAGCTACGTTCTCTAGACCCAACTATTTAGATTACATTTATTTTATACTTTACATGAAGCCCTCCGGACAATTTCAAACTTTCTCAAAAACGGCTCCTAATTTTTGCTTTAAATGTCTTGTAAGAATAGAGTAAAATACAGTTATTAAGGTGGCTAAGGTCCGATTTCCACGGTTAACTCTGAATTTGCGAAGATTGCACAAGTTTGCATTTTTTTCGGCATCTTCCTCCAATTACAAAATTGAAGATAGAGATTTTTCCTTCAAATAAAATTCGTTCTCCAAAGTGAGTTCTTTCTTTAAAGTCAGGTACATTTGTCTGAACCGTTAAGTAGTTTTTGCGTAATATTGGGTGAAAAATGTGCCATTTTGTGCACATAGGATAGTGCTAAATGTACTCCATGAGATGACATAAATGCCATATTACTCTATTCTTTTGTTTTTTCAAAAATTACAAAAATGTAATTTTGTTGACTTGTCTATCACGTCGTTAATATTTACATTAGCGACAATTTGTTCACATTATCATGTTTATGAGTATATGTGATTTAAATAGTGTCGTATAAATTTTCTAGAAAACTCAACCGTTTTCTGTGAAAACTGGCTCAAAATTCCTCATTTCCGGAAAATGAGGAATTGAAGTTTGAAAATCGAAGATGGTGGAAAATAAATTTTGAAAATGTTTCATAATTTTTACAATCATGACGTTACAAATGTACCTGAAACGCAATAAAATGTGTAATTTCTATTCTTTTGCACTTAAAAGAACTTCAAGGAATCTGAAAAATATGCAAACAAAATTTATGTCGGCCATGATTAGGAACACACGTCTTTAAGAATATGTGTTACTTAATTTAACTCATTCTATTAAAAGTTGTATGACTGACCATTCAATGGACTAGAGTTGTGGTCTTCATAGTGCAGTGCTGTGAAAGTTTTATTTATCAGTGCTATTCAAAAACAGTTTCCGCGAGGAACAATCGACACACCTGCGGCGACGTGCCCTCGTGGGCGTCAAACAGTGCAATAATATATTCAGTGGAAGTGAGTGACTCGTACAAGCAAAACAGTTCATTCAACGCCTGATCATGGAAACAGCAACAAACGCAGAATTCCCTTCTTTACCAGAAGCGATATCATCAGCCATGGAGTCGCTTAATAATTATTATACATATACGCCACATCATCTGCATTTTCCGGGAACCCACCAGCAACAGCTCTACACATCTAGCCAGCCAGTCTACCAAGATATCTCGCAGCAGATGACACCGCAAACGGGAGTTTCACAACCAACAATGCAGATAAGTAGCATGCATGAGCCTTCGCTAAAGTGACCAAGAATTCAGCCCCAAAATATGCCACCTGAGTGCAACTTATCTCAAACTAACCAGCCTCCCTCTCCCGACAATTTGCCAATATATAACATTCCAACAGGCAACAGATATTCACCACTTACGTCTAATCCCGATGCATCAATACAATTTCCAGTGATTCCTCTCATACAGGAGAATCAAAAATCCCACCAATACTTATTCATGATGCACCAGTGCATGCAGAACTACTAGAAAAAGTAAAAGACCTTCTCAAACATTCAAATTTCACCACAAGAGTCAGAGAACCATATACAGAAGTTAAGGTCAACACTATTGATGACTACACCACACTACGCAAAACCTTATCAACAAAAGGACTATTATATCATACATACCGGGATCCAACAAGATCAACAATTTCAGTAGTATTAAGAAATGTACCAATTTCATACACGGAAGACGAAATCCTACAAGAACTCGTCACCAAAAGCTATCCAGTAATAACAGTCATAAGGCTGACAGACTGTAACCGGAAACCGTGGCCCTTGTGCGCAGTTACCCTTTCAAAAACCAGTGCCGGAATGGGAATCTACAATCTGAGAAGTCTGTTTAATGCAATAATATCCGTAGAAGAACGTCGTCATAGACCGGGACCAGTACAGTGCCGTCAATGTCAGGCTTACGGACACACTAAAAAGAACTGTGGTTATCCCCCACGCTGTGGCAAATGTTCAGGCCTACATTCCACACCCGATTGTACAAACGATGTGATAAAATGTATACATTGCGAAAAGGCTCATCGTGCATCCAGTCGCGAATGCGAATCATATCAAAAAATGCTAATCAGGAAAGCACTTCCTACCCATAACCCTACCCAACATCAAACCCTACAACATCCAACAAATAATTTAATGAATCTCAGCACTCCCACTGCAACACCCCCACCTCCCCCCACGGCCCCTCCTCTCGGACCCCACAACCGCGTATAGTGCACTCCAACCGATCAGCTATACCAATCCGTACTAGCCCAGTTCACGCCCATTATACTCAGATTTTTTAAACCTGCTTATCACAGAACTTATCCTTATCCACCACAAATCATGCAATTGATCTCTCAGCAAATACAACATTTCTTTACTAACCTAATAAATCAAACTCTCCCAGCCCTCACACACTCAATTCTTCAATCTTTGACATCGTACTATCCACAAAGTAATGTCTAATAATTGTTCCCAACACCATCTACTCCGCATAATATCATGGAATGCAAATGGATTACGACCTAACATCCACTCACTAGCTCACTTTCTACATAGCAATAAAATTCATGTAACTTGCATTCAAGAAACACACCTGAGTCCCTCGATGAGGATTTACATTCCAGGATATGAATTACATCACTATGACCGCCCAAGAAAAAGACGCAGTGGAGGAGTCGCGATATTTGTTAAAAATAATATATTACACCACGTTCAATCAATAAACCACACCAATACTTTCAAAATATAAGAGTAGTCATACACCAGAACACACAATCTACACTCAATATAATATCAATTTACAAACCACCAAATATCCCATATAAGCCAGGTGATATTGACATACTACTTACTCCAAACGAACCCACCCTCATTGTGGGTGACTGGAACGCGAAACATATAGTTTGGGGCAGCAGATTGAATACTCCGACTGGAATATCTCTTCTGAACGATATACAAAGACTTAACTTGACAATCCATGCACCAGAAACTCCAACTTATTACCCTTATTGTCCAACAATTCACGCCGACGTTCTTGATTTCGGCGTCTCAAAACACATCAATTATAATATTCATGTTGAAACTCACATAGCTCTTCAATCAGATCATCGCCCCACTCATATTCACTCTCGATACTTCACCCCGCGAAATACGACCCACCCACCCTTATAATCTCCAAAAAGTGAACTGGTCATATTATCAACTCCTTGTCACACAACTCCTACCTCCACTACCAACACTAAAACCACACAAGAAATAGACCAAGCAATCAATGTACTTACACCATATTAGATACATTAGATTTAACTGCCCCATCAACAAGACCCAACTCTCCACTCGCACCCATACCACCCATACTACAAAAATTGATTCATCACAAACGATACATAAGAAATCACTGGCAGAAACACAGATCTCCGTTCCTAAAATCGTACCTGAACCTACTCACCAAAATTGTGAGAAAACTTTTAGCCATCACTAATGCTCAGAAGTTACACTTCCAAACACAAACGGCAAAATCTACAGACCACTCGTTATGGAACATAACACGGCGTATCCTGAATAAGCCTATCAAAATACCTCCCCTCACCACTTATCGGGTACAGTATCTTCACCATCTGAAAAATGCGAAGTGTTGGGAAAATACTTTGCTACATCATTCACACCCCACCCCACCAACAATCCTGTACATGACAATTTCATCTCAGTAGAAACTTAAGGCCAGCAATCACAGTACCAGAATGTCCAAAATTCATTTCTCCGTTAGAAATCATTAAATATATTTCTCTGTCAGCCCCCAAAGTATCAAACGGTTTCGAACCAAATCTCAGCGTACTTACTCAAACGTCTTCCTCTAAAAGTCATCACAGCAATATTTAATGCAGCCCTGAGAATGTCATACTTCCCCCATACATGGAAATACGCACATATCATCCCCATTCCCAAACCAGGAAAACCAAATGATGACCCAGGAAGCTACCGCCCAATTAGTCTGCTATCGTCCATGGGAAAATTACTTGAAAAATGCATCCTTACCAGACTAAATAATCATCTCACCACATTAAATATAATACCACCTTCATCAGTTTGGGTTTCAACCTCAGCTTTCAACATACCACCAAATATTGCGATTGACAGAGGACATTATCGAAGGTTTTCATGATCATAAGCATACAGTTGCAGTATTCCTTGACATCGCAAAAGCTTTTGATACAGTATGGCACCCAGGACTGATATTCAAACTCCGGAGCATTGCCACTCCCCAATACTCGCACGCATAATAGAAGATTTTCTTAGTGAACGCACTTTTTCAGTGCGACTTCCTGGTGCACTCTCAAAACCATACCCTATCAAAGCAGGAGTTCCGCAGGGTTCGAGCTCTCTCCAACCTTATTCAATATCTACATAGCTGACGTACCCACCACACCATCAACATCCATTGCCACTTTTGCAGATGACACAGCAATCTACTCCACAAAACGAGACATAGAAACAGCAATAGAGGATCTGCAAAACCATCTCACTATATTTTCCGATTGGGCACAGAAATGGCACATTCTGATAAACGCAAGCAAGAGCCAAGGGAAAATATTCACTCTTCGAAGACCACTTGACCCACCCACACTCACCTATCAAAACCACAACATACCATGGATTCCTGCGAACACCACGGCAAAATACCTTGGAGTATTACTCGACAGACGACTCACATGGAGACACAATATCATGCATAGAATAGCACTAGCCACCAAGCGAACACATCAATTATATCCCCTACTCAAAAAATCATCCCCACTCCAACTACACACATCCATTCATCTTTACCAAACAATGATACGACCTATATTAAGTTATGCATCTCCTGTCTGGGCCGCAGCATCCAAAACAAATATTCAGAAAATCCAAACTTTCCAAAATAAATTCCTAAGAATAATCACAAAAGCACCCTGGTTCATCCCAAATTCTCAAATCCATCAAGAACTCGGTATCACACCTATCACTGTACATTTTTCCCTTCTATCCGCAAAATTCTATAACAAAATTTCTCGAATACCTTCAGCTATCCATTTCAAACTGGCAAACAGAACCCTCATCGTAAACGATTAAAAAGGAAATTAACCCAGAGAATTTTTTGACCCTCCTTAAACAGACTGGAAGCGATTAGCCTTTCCGTGCAATATAAAAGTGCTACTGAAAATGTAATAATCACGATGAAAGAAAATATCTTGCAAACTTACTATATAAAATAAAATCAACTACTGTACCAGTCGTTCACGGCTGCTGAGGGCCTCGGGCCAAGCAAGAATAAATAAATAAATAAAAAAAATTTATGTAAATAATCTTAACATTACGTTTTATCTAGTACATGTCGTCTGCAGAGGAAGATCGTATTTTCATGAAAAACGGTTTTGTAATTGATTACATGCAAAATACCGAAAGAAAAATATAAGATTGTATTTGTTCATAATTTTACCACAAAACAAAAGTTAAAAAAGTGTTTTTAGGTAATTTGAAAATTGTCGGGAATTTTGTTGGTCGAATATAAAAAGAATGACCCTATTGTATTTTTGAGTTAAAGTGATTTAATCCTTCGACTAACGAGGTATTTTGCATACGTCGCAATACCAAAGGGGGTAACAGAGTTACCCCAGGGAAAATTCAATTGAGTTTTAATATTTTTACTGTAAATGCTGTAATATTGTTTTGGTTTTGCAGATTAAACATTATTTTGATACATTAATAAAGTATTTAGAGATTTTAACGATATATATATTTTACATGCAGGACCCTCGTCCACAACGAAGAGGTCTCGAATGCCAAATGATGTCCTTTTAGAGCACATTGCACTATTTGTATTGTCTCTTTCACTTAATACTCTCCTGAACTGATGAATACGTCATCATTCATGTTTTCCTCGTCTTCAGCACAAATAATATCGTCCACTTCATCTATAACCTATACATTTTCTTCATCACGCTCACAAAACAATCTATACTTCACGATCTTCTTCACACAAATTGCCTGGATTGTGAATCATTAATAACTTTTCAAAATTTTCAAGACTGTAATTCTTCGACATGTTCACATACACGTATTAATGCACCAGTTTTTCAATAACACTTCGTAGGAATGTCCACAAACCATCTCCCTTCTCCCACTCATAATATAACCTCAAACCACGTTATTAAATCCCGAACGTCCAATACCAACGGGTCTAAGGTAGTAACTCCAGCTTGACTAAGAGCAAAAGAAACGCAGGTTTTTCCAAAATGATAGTTTAAATAAATATGTAAAAAACTACACAAGATATCAAAAATGTAAGAAAATTATAAGATGAGAAGAAATAATAAAATATGCGTTGGAGTAACTCAGTTACCTCCCTCAGTAGCAGAAGGGTTAAATGACTTCAAATAAAGTTTTTCGAAAACATAAAAGATTCCTATGAAAAAGAGCTTCAAATTTTGCATTTACAGTAGCGGTAAAACGCCATTCTCTTAAAAATGGCTCCAAATTTTTTAAGGAAAATTGCCATATAAGAGGAGTTTTCACTGTTCTTTAATATTCTCAAAATAATATTTCCGTTGTACTATTAAGAAACTGGAAAATTTAAAAAAAAATGTTTAAAAAAAGTAATTTTGGTTGGCGATAGATGGTAGCTGGCAAAAGTATATACCAAGTTCGAATAGCTAGCCGAGACCAAAGGAAATAAACTACTAAGGGAATGTCTGTGCCATTTTGTAGCACCACTAGTTCTCTTTAAATTTTCTCCTCGACAGTAAAAAAGTCCCATTTCCGGCGAACTCTCTATCTTCGAAAATTGTTTAATCTTAACATTTCAAACTACAAATGTGAAGGTTAGAATTCTACCTTAAACAGAATCCGTTCTAAAAATTCAGCTCTTTAAAAACGGCCATTTGTTTTTTTCTTTAAAACGGAAAATTGTTTGAGAAAAAGAGTAGTTTTTGCGTAATTTATGCTTAAAATTTAAGTACTTTATAAGAAAACATTTTCTCAAAAAATGCCCGAAAACATTTTCTTAAACTTATTTTCACCAATAGAACATTAAAATATTAAAAGAATGGCGCGGATATAATTTTTGTCGAAGTCTCAGAATGTTCGATAATGGTAACTTCTGAAATGATGTGAGAAAGTACGTGCTGTTCTAGAACTACTAGTTTTTTGTTGACTCCCAATTATTCGCTTTCTTATCGATAAAACTGAAATACGACTTTAAGAATATTATAGAGGGCAGAACCTTCTTTTATACATTTGGAGAAATTGTTGAAAAACTGTCGCTTACGTGTTGTTACGAAAATGAAAAATGTTTAGTTCATTTTCACGAGATAGAGTTTTTGAATTTTAGAGAACTGCAGTTGAAATCATTTGAAGCAATTAGACTCACAAATGCAATTATTGATTAAAAACGCCCGTAATGTAAATATTACTGACATGAGAGATGTATCGAAAACTTACATTTGTTGCAAACAATTTCTAGAAAAAACAAATAATACATCAAAATAAAGTTTATTTCATTTTGTTCAGTGAATTTAGCGCTATCCATAGAGTACGTGAAAGAACAAAAATATGATTCCGTTTTCAGAAAATCTTTAGTTTTAATATTTTTTAATTTTGCTCATATTTCAATAAACATTTCGCGAAAACAACAAATATTTTCAGATAAGTTTACGTAATATTTTATCAAGAACTTACTGTCAAGAACTAATTTCATCTGAAGGAAAAATCGCTTCAACTATATCATCCATAATATATAAAGAATTATTTTCAATTTGCAGGGCCTCGAGTCGGGGCAGATCGATAATGGTATGCTTTTTGCCAAAAATTCTACGAATAGTTTAGACATTAGTGTGGTCACAGACTGACAAACGGACCGTCGGACGGACGTTTCGAAATAAAACACTCTGTTCGTATCAGAGAATCCCTAAACCTGTACTGCCGGGTGAAATGAGATCATCCAGTGGCATTACGATCCTGTAGGACAGTCTTGTGTGGCGCGAACCAAGGATCGTCACAAAGATATCTTATGTTTTAGTTTTGGTTCTACAAAGAATATCCTATGTAGTTATTACTTCTCTGCGGTGTTGGATTAATCCATTCCCGTTCCAGAGTATAATTTTATTTGTTAGCTTCATTTCTGCATTTTGGATATTAATGTAGTGATCCTGTTTGTTCGAATTGCTGTTTTATAATGTTTTCTTATCTTTGGAAGGAATTTTCAATTACATTGCGCATGTCTATTTGTGATGGGTAGTAAGTTAGATTATATGGGGGAGGGTTCTAACGGATACTGGATATGTAAGCAGATGGGCAATAAATGGTATTTTTCTGTGAATGGGGAGGGTTCCTTAATTTTGAGGAATTTTCTGAGTTGAAAAATGTATTATTTGAATGAAGTGAGAAAGGAGGGGAGGAAAACTCTGGAACGAGGACTTTTTAGTGATTTTTTAACAGTGGGGATATTTCTTTCTTTTCTCTGTTTCGTTTATTTATATAATTTTGGTGTATTTGACAACATTTCTAATTGGGTATCGTCCTGTGTGTTTTCGTGAACTCAGAACGCATTTAGCCGGCTGTGTTTTATCTTTCCGATGCTCAATTGTTAAATATTAAAAGCCGCATTTTACGCATCTATTTGCGTTGCCTTAGAGTATGTTCTCGTAAGACCGTATTTTGGGCACCGATGGCATTGAACTGGTGTTTTCTTTTTACATGGTGGTTCAAATTTGAGATTGCATTCTAAAATTTGTCAATTTCTTAAATTCCTTTGTTGTTTTTGTGTGGTTCTAAGTCTATAATGTGCAGAGAGAGAGAGAGGTTTCATGATTACCCAATATCGCACTTTATATACGTTACGAACAAGGTGGCCCTCAGGTTCACGTTCATGTTTTATTTCTTCTTTGTTCACTGATGAGTAAATACAATAAAGTACGACACGGAATGCCCTGCTTTACTTTGAAATGCGTGGTATTCCGCTTCTTTTTCGTTCAGTACTTTAGTTATATTTCTGTATGCTTCAGTACTGTGAATGGTATTATATTTACTTCGTTTCTATACATTTTATATGTGAGTTTCTTTACATTCACGTGCTAGTTTAGAACGTCCATTCATTTTCGTATATTCATATCATTTAGCACTAATATTGATGACAGTTTAATTGTTGACTTTTGTTTCATTTTTCGTTTACTCTCATAGCGTCAAATTCAGGTAACTACATTTTGTTCATTAAACCCCAAAATATCCAAGCAGTCCTTTGAAATTCAATAAAACGCTACAATTCCGTTGCTAATAATACCAACTTTAATTATTTTCTACAAACGATTAAATGGAGATGTGAACATGCCTCTGGCCGAAGGGATAAAAGTAAATGACTGACGATGACTGACAACATTAAAAAAAGAATTTCAAGGAGGATTATATCAAGCGTTCAATACCCGCACAAGAGCTTGTAGACGCGTCACCAAGGCGCAACAAAAGTTGAAAAGAAACTTATTGATCCTAACACGCAACACTCACCATGCTGGATACTCGGATTGACTTAAAAATTTTTCCAGCTTGTTCAGAGCCTTTCAAAACCCCTACATACAAATTTGTACGTGCTATGAACCATTGCAAGTAGTGTTTTTGCGATAATTAGTATTGGGACCTTTCTTGACTAAAGTCGCTAAACCGACCGTGGAAGGGCGGAAATCGCTGCTCGCCGCTGGTTCTGCGGCCGTTACTCACACACCGCGCCTCCACTTTCGGAGTGTCGGCAAGGTCTCAGTTACTTGGAGGGCAGGCGGAGTGACAAAAACGGGTGTTTACTTTGTAGGTTCTGATGGAGGAGTAGGACGAGAAAACATACATGAGTAATTCGAATGCGATAATTAAATGCATACTGGCATTATTTACAGGATGTAAAGATTACAATGTGGTTTAATTAATCAGGCAATACTTATTAAATAATAAATACGTAAATAAATAAATGCACAACAAATCAGTAAACAATTAAAAATAAATAATGAAAAGATGATACACAGCGAGCAGATCAAAGGGTACTGGAGGAAGAAGAAGGACAAAGGAAGAAGTAATGAAATTGGTGCGTGGTCCCTTGATGAGCCAAACGAAAGAAGAAGAAAGAAAAGATAAATATGAATTCTTAAACGAACGCGCTTGGAAATCAGATATCAGCTGATAGACGCCGCGCAACGTTCCTATCGCTGCCGAAGCAACGGCTCGCCCGCTGCGGGAAGCGCAAAGATCACGAAAGGTCCTGATACAAAATGCCTATAAAACACTATAATATTCCATAGCACTTCAAAATTTGCGTATATAGGTTTTGCATGGTGTTCTATCAGCTGGTGAAATTTCATGTCAATCCGAGCATCCAGCACTGTGAGTGTTGCGTGTAAGAATGGTTATAATTTTTTTAAATGATAATGATAATGTTTGCTTTACAGAGACACGGGACGCATTTAAAGAACACAATATATTAAAAAATTGGGGATGTTATTACTATTATAAGGAAGTGGGTTCGTCGTTGAAATGACTGATTCATTCATATGCTCAGAGAATTTGTGCGTTTTCATGAGATGACCTTCTTGGCATTTACGTATTTAGAGAACATTTGTGAGAACTCAAGTACCCGTGATTTGGACTCGATAATCAAATATAAGCATTCTGAAGGTAGTTTCAAATAGCATTGTGCTGTCACGTTCGGGTGCAAAATGTGCCGCTAAATGCACGTTACGTTTGCAAAACGGCTTGAAGGGTAGATTTGTGAGGGAACTGCGAAAAGATTGAATCCCCCCACAAAATGGGAGTTATGACATGCGAATCTCTTATGAACAATTACATATCTCAAAAACGAAAGGCGATGGCGCCGACTGGATTGCGGAATTTTGCATCTTGTTTGAAGGCGGTTTAGAAAAGAATAATTTTGTTGCAAATTTTGCAAATTTATTAACAATTTCCAATTTTTGAAATTCTGAAGTTAGAAGGGGCTCTTGATGTCCCAGAACTAAAAACTGCGAATTAACAATTTTGCAAAATTAACAATGTTATAAACAATTTCGAAATGTGCACTATGCAACCCGACAGTGTCCTCAAATTGTCTCTGACGTGAATATTGCAAAATAACAATTTTGACAAGCGATGCAAAATTATTACTAAATATCAAGTTTAATTGTTGCTAAAATGTTAAATTTCGTAAACACCGATATTTGAACATTATTACTTTGCCAAAACTTCCCACTCACAAACATTTTATCGATCCTGGAGCCACCTCCGTCCACTTCATTTTTTCGTCTCGGTTTCGTAATATTCGTTCTCATACTTCAATTGTTTTGCATTAAAAGAGGGGATGATATTACCCATTTGAATTTTCGCAAGTAAATCTGGATTATAAAAAAAAACAATGCATAAACTTTTTCAAATCCACTAGTTCTATTGCATGTGCTGAATATTTTATGTTGTAATGTATGATATTAACTTTATTGATATATTTCTTGTATGCGATCGAATGGCTTCCACTCGGACGCAACGCGAGTACCCCGCCCCCCTGTGCCTTCTGCGCCAATACTCTCAACCCTTAGGATGAACACACCTATCCATAGGGAACGTTCATACTAGAGATGATGATTGGGTGAAACCTGGGGGAAATCTGCCCTATCAGCTTCTCAGGCGATGGCAGTTGGTAGAGAATGTTATTTTGTAATAGTTAACTATGAAAGAACCAGATGGCGTTATCCTCCGTACAGTGCTGCCAGAATGTGCAGAAGGATTAGGACTTCAGAATATGCCGTTGCCCATTCTATGTGGCGGCGAGGGTACGTTAAAATTTGCTGTGGAAATCACGTACGTTCATTTCTATTGTATTTCTCACTGCATGTGAATGCCATCGAAATGTATCGTATAAAATATTCAAACATAGTAAAATTAAAAAATAAGGCAGTACATTAATGAAAACCATTACAAGGCACAGAAAATCAGACAAGACTCTAGCAGTCTACGGTAAGTCGATAATTGATACAAACTATTAACCGTGCAGTCTTAAACATGGAGCTAGAGAGTCTTGTTGTTGGTATTGTACGTTTCCTTGACACCATGTTGTGGTACATGTTTAAAATGTTCTTCAACATTCAACTATAGTAAGGTGGATTTCATGGCAGAACTTAGTAGGAGTATTTTCACTTTTGGTTCTAGTGCATCCATTTCTTTTTTATGTGTAATGTTATATCTTGTTACGTATTCTATCACATTCTGTAACAAACCTGTGTAGTAATATGTAATTATCTGCACCATAGCTCTGAAGAGCGAACAATAAAGTCTTGAACTGTTGGCAATTACGGTTTTAATTAAGTGTCTCATGAACTATTCTCATAATTAATATTATTCTCGTAAATTCAAAAAGTACTAAATGTATATTGCAAACAATATCAGAATGATTTGTGTTTCAATATTGACCACAGTATACAGATTCCTAAGTATGTGTGCTTTGGTATGGTCACATTCCAAACGTACGTAAGGATTTCAATGAAATAAAAACGTCAGATTTTTTGTGAGAGTGAAAATATGATTAAATTTATTGATTTTCTCTCATACTACTTATGTAAAATGCATTGAACAACATGTTTAACGACACAGGCATGCTGAAGACTTGTATGGGAAACTTGTATGCGGGATAGTCTTTTCACGAACTTCGAACGGCTAAGACCAATCGTTATGTTGCAGTACGTTCTTAGGAATTGTAAGCAACTTTTCCTAACTGTACTCTCACTTTTACGTAAGTGGAGCTACCAAACCGCAAGATTCGTTGGCGCTCGCTTCATCTCGATGGCAAACAAGAAGTCCACACCGGTCCGTTTACTCAACCGAGTCCACAAACATCGCAGAACTTTTGGAAGGCGATATTATGTAAGAATAAACACAAAACAAGCGGCCAAATTTCAATGTAGGGAAAACGCAGTCTTGTAGACCCCAGCGACTATCCTAGGAAGTCGCTTCAAGTTATTAAGATGTAATTCGAGCTAGCTTAAGGGAATATCTTGAAGGGGGACAGTGGGGGGAGGGAAGAAAGAAGCCCCGTTGTTGGATTTGGACCAAAATCCTTTACTCCCCAACGCGTCTCCCAGCGCTGGCTTGCTTGCTTGCTCCTCCTCTTGCACAATTTCCTCCCATGTTTCTTTGTTTAACTTACATTCCCTTGTATGGCCCCAAGCGAAAATTTGTTCCAAAGGGACTAAGTAAAAAGCAGCCCGCCGATCCTTGTGCCGCTCCCTAAGATGCTGGAATCTTCTCTCCCCCGCAGCCTTCCCGTCCGGCTGAACACGCACCCACCCCCGCTCCCACCCCCGCTCCCGCCCCAGCCCCCTACGACTCCTTTGCTAATAACGCAGAGGAGGCTTTGACTCCGTACCCCGCCGGGCGGTGTTATGCTATTACACAAGTTTCCGCGGGTATTCTTCGGCGTAGAAAGTCTGCAGTAGGAAAAATAAGTTCAGCAGTTGAGAACTCGCTGCGAAGCTGGATTCAGAAGCCTTTTGTAGTGACGAAGCGGCTCCATTCCCGAGTGAAAAGTGTTTTTCTCAATATTTGATTGATGTGGGGTACATTTTGGAATGTTTCCAGTCGAAATGATTCTTAGATGTTCTAAAGGAGGAATAACTTTGAATTACTTAACGCATTTTTACTGATTCATTTGAATTTTATTCATTATTTTTTGGCTATTGCTCCAATTGCGACCATTATTAAGCATACATAAGAAATCAGTTTCCGCTGTAGCACCATCCTTTAATATTTATTAACCTTACTCTTACAACTCATAACTTACATCTATCTTACATCTGGAAACATCTCTCTCATGGCCTCATTTTCCATGGAACTTTGTTAAAGCAACCCTTGTTCAAGGAAAAACTCTATTGCTGCATGAACTGCTTCTGCCTCCAGCGACTTTCTGCGTTTTCTGGATTAGTTTTTCCGAGCATTACCAAAAAAAGTCAGTGGCTTTTTAAAACATGTTTTTAAATTCTAGAAAACGTAGAAACTCACTAATTATTTTATAAGCTGCGGTAATCTTCAGAGTGCAAAAACAAGGAAAAGGGCTTAGAAACAATGCTTAACATAGGAATTAACTAACTATTAAAAGAAATTTGCAAAGCAAGAAGAACTTCAATGTACTGACAATGTTGCTATAAACAATATTGTTAGGAGCATTACTGAATTATCTGGTGTTGCTGCGTTTTAAACAAAAATCGACTGTTTCAAATTGCCAAATCCTTCGCCAGAATAAATAGAACTCAATTATTATTTCAGCACTTTAATGTTTATTTAGCTATGTTTATATAGCTAATATTTATTTATAATGTTCTATTATGTTTAAATAGAACTCAATTATTATTTCAGCACTTTAATGTGTAGTAATGTTATTGTTTTCCAAGTCATAGTTCAACATAAATTATGTCACGTTCTTATATTACAGTAAACCCTTGATAGCACAAACTTTTTTAACAAGAATTTGGCCGCAAGACGAACAAAACTTCAATCCCGGCAAGGGATTATGGTAATATGGACATTTATAATACTCGCATAACACGAAATTTTATAACACGACTTGCATTATTTCGGTCCCTTGGAATCGGTGTTAATGAGGGTTTACTGCATTAGTCAGCTACTTGTCAAAATAAGTAAATCGATTAAAAATGAAACTATCAAATAATTAAATAAGATAATTATGGGGCAAAGGGGTGTGAGTATCAGCAAAGTAAGTGTGGAGGCGATGGTGCGGACGACCTTCTGTGGCTGTGTTTGATTTCATGTGCGGAGGACGAGAAGCATTGGAGTGAGAATGCCGGACGCCCGCACCAGGAAATAAATAGTTTAGAAAAAGCCTGGTAGATTAGCATGTACTCGGCATCGACGGCAGGTTTTTCTACCTTCATGTGTTTTTTGCTCAGCCTTATGGTCTCGTTTCTGCGATGGAGAGATCACTTGGGGTGAATGCCAGAATTCGAAAGGTTAGACCGTGTTAGGATACAAGTATTGAAATGGCTTAAAGGCCTTCGGTCTACCCACATTTAATCAAGTTATCAAGTCAATTATATATATATATATATATATATATATATATATATATATATATATATATATAGAATAATTACCCATTAAATAAATAAAAAATACTTGTCAAAATATGCTTCAGTGTTTTTCGTAGACTAAACAGAAAATGTAAGGCAACCTATCTTTTTCTGCCTAAGCTCTCCTGTATACAGGCTTCAAATCGAATGCACGAGGGAATTTTCCCCACACAGCTCTGACTTCCTCTGCGCGAAACTCACTTCCGCCGACCGCACGGAGTTCCGTGCACCAAAACGACCACTGCGCCCTCGCAGAGAGCGGCATCGCGCGGCGACGCTCGCGCAGACAAGCGGCGCGAACGGGAACGAAAGAACATTAAGCGCATTCAAATACATTAATTCAATTTCGCCTCACAGCATTTCGCCGTAGTTTGCCTTAGTTCCCTAGACGCTTAACACCCCTTGCGTACGGAAAGAGGTGGGGTGAGAGGGTGAAATTCTCCCCTTTGGCCCTGCTATTAGCATGCCTCGCCTCACGAACAATTGCACAGTGGGGCCGAAAGGTCAACACAGGAGAAAAAATTCTGATGGGGATTTTTTAATAAGGTCACAACTTGAAAAAGCTTACAGATTTCAAATTTCGAGTCACTACGCTTTCCATATATTTAAATTAACCATGAATTTGGCGATTCATTCACAAGAAAGAATTCATAGAATTAATTCATTCTCCCAAGAGAGAATTCATTCTCCCTTGAAAATATTGTTTATTTTCTTTCATATTTAGAACCATTTTCTAATCAGATTTAATCAAGTTTCTGATGTGGCTATTGGAAACAAAATAATATGTACCTATATTTTTTTTGTTTTTGATTACAAATTATTCCCCAAATATATTTGCAACTACTATATATTTAGGAATAATTATTATCTTCATCAATAGAAAACTAAGTTCTTTGGACGATCATTATCATGTCACAACAACAACTTCATCAACTTCGTGGATTAGGTTCTAAGCCTCCTTGGAAGAAATCTTAAGATTGCTCAGTGAGCCATTCATTAATTTTATTATATGGTTACTTAGTTGCAGATTTTCAGCGACCGCGGCTAAGTCTTTCGGCACAATACGATCTCGACATGAACAAAGGTATTATTAGAGCAGGAAACCTTATTAAAGTTTTGCGCATTCACGTCCAGTCTTGCTGAGCTTTGTGTACATCCAGAAAACATCATAAGCTACTTTAGTTCCCTTCCTTCCCTTCTGAAGGAAGGCAGATGAATTTTGAAAGAATATTCTGCCCTTGAAAGTACCATGGTATCCTTTGGGTTTGAATCCGTGAACGTAAAGGTGATTCAACACGCAGTCCGTTACTTCTAATCTTATAAATAATCTTATTAATTTATTTTGTGGAACGCAGCTGGGGAATGAGAAGGCAAAATTGTTCGCTTTCCTCTTGTTTTATTTGTATGCCTCTTGCCAAACAGTTGCACAGTTAGCCTCAGAGTAAACATGCAAAAATCTTTAATATTCTAATAAATTAAATGTTTACTTAAAAAGAGGGAATGAGAAAGAAAGAAATAGAGTTGTAGCTTTTCTTTAAAATAGTCTCGGTTTCTGTAGCTGTGACGAAGAAAAACTCAGTCGGAATTAACTAGTTCCGATGATGGGAATATGTAATCTTTGACAGATGCCTTTCTGACCCCCAAGCGTGGGAATGAAACCAAGTCCAGGGCGAGGGGGACACCTGCTAACTGGCAAAGTCAGACAGTCGACCCAAAATGTCAAATATTTTTACACTATTATTATTATTATTATTATTATTATTATTATTATTATTATTATCATCATCATCATCATACATTTCTTCTACATCACGACTAAAGATGTTACGAGTCGATTATAAATCTATTCCAGGTTTCAACTAGCTACCTAAGGAGCAGATCTACGGACTGTCGGTACCTCTACAATACTTCGCGCAAAATGTGAGCTGTTCTAAATAAAGCAATTTCTTGCACTCCCCAATCTTTTGAACGACCTGGAAGTTTAGCCAAGTTCTTACGCAAATTTTGCGGAACAAATCTCAGAGCCATGACAATCGGGATGACCTGTGCTTTTACGCCCCAAATTCAACTGATATCGATTTCCAAACTCTTGTATTTAAAACGCTTATTATTATTATTATTATTATTATTATTATTATTATTATTATTGCTGTTATTGTTGTTTTTAACTGGAATGACAAAATGTTTTCCCATTAGTTTTCACGCTGTTTTCTTGAATGTTTACTTCCGAGTGCTGCCATTGGCTGCCGATCCGCGAGCGCCGTTGCTACTGTGCGCAGTGCGCGTGCGCGCGGGCAACGGAGGGTTGGGAAGAGCTCCGCGAGAGCGCGCTGCTGTACAAGACTCGGGGGAAGCGAAGCGAGGCGAGGCGAAGCGTTCTGTGGAAATTAATAACAGATACGCCGCTCTCCACCCAGCCCTCCCCCTCCTCCGACCGCCCTCCCTTCCCGGAGGCTGCAGGGTGCGCGTGGAGGGACTCCGCGCCCTTCTCCACCGAGGGACGCGAATGGAAGATAGCTAATGTGACCCCTGAAAATTGGTAGAATGCAGTGGCGCATGTTGTGAAAGAAAAATCAAATATGTGGCAAATGGATTCCCCAAGCGTCATTGTTGAATTTCTTGTAACTACAACAGTATTGCCAGCGTAAAAGTGCCTCTGGCAGTTCTTGCACGAAGTCGCAGAGACGATAGGTTCAGCTAAGACGATGGTTATGAACATGATATTGAGACGTGTCATAATCTGTCAGTAAGTTGCACAAAGATGCAACAAATATTAAAAAAAAGTTTTAATGTTTTGAGATTTCATTGACATCATATAGGTGGTGCAACAGCGCATTGAGCTGTCCGAGTCGCTTGTACGCTGCCGAGACTGTAGTGGTTCTTTTCCCATGTCGCTAAGAGAATGTAAATGTAATACCAATAAGAGACGAAAATCAGTATGTTTCAACGCGATCTCTCCTTGTGCTCTAGTTGATGTTTAAATAGCAATAAAAACCACTCGATCTCGAATAATCTGGTTGTTGTAACCACACGGGAAGCACGAAGAGTTGATTGATTGATTAATTAGTGTTTCCGCGTGCGTAAACGGCTTAGCTCATTATTCCCGTAAGTGTTGTTAGTGTTTGTTTTGTGCCAGGTGGCGGCAATCTTCGTCAGCTGGAAGACGAGATCCAGCGCCGACCCACACATCGGTCAGCGAGGTTTTCCTCAACCAGGCACCTCCCACATGCGGAGCACTGCCACAACCGGGACAAGCTCTAAGCTCCGACTGATCTCTAGACATGTATAGTAGTTTAGTGAATGTATGTGAGTGTGTGTGCGGGTGGATGTGTGAGTGTGTAATGAGAGAGGAAAGAACAAAAAGAGGAAGGAAAGATCGCGCGTCGTCCCCGGTCTATTGGGTAGAGGCAGTGCACTGACATCGGTTGATGGCCTGAACCACCTAAAAAGATTAAAGGTGGGGAGAATGTCCTTACTTCGCGTTAAGAAAATTGAGTGGTTGGAAGGGGTTTGTCGAGAAAACATAAGTATTGCAAATAGCAATATGCCCTGAGATGTTTTTATTATTAGAGCGACCTTTCACCTTGTGATGTAACTCAGTATAAATTCCGGTTTTTAAAATTGCATGAAATAGTTTCCGCACAAGATGCAAACTTCTATTTTATTGGGATTTCTTTTTTGTATATCGCTAAATGCATAGATAGCAGCATAGATATTAAATGAAATCTTGTATTTCTGTTCCTATGACAACACATTTCACCAAATACGTTTTTGATTCATATTTCAAATTAACACTTTTTGTGTTAATATCAAAATTGTGATATTAACTATCAAGTGACAAAGATGACTTTCATGACACAAATTGAGTTGAAAATTACAATAAGATAAATCGAAAAGAAGTAAACGTATGATGACAATTTTTTAAAAGTATTTCCACACTGTCGTAACGTCTACAAGGGATAGACTTATTGTTGGTAATCTTCACTTCGTATTTGTCAATGATCAATGATTCGAACTCCGCTGTGATGTGTTCAACAGGTTGCGAACCCCATATCCACGATCAGACCATCGATTCCCCGAAAACTACCAAATTCATAACGATTAGAAATGTATCAAACTAGTGGCTTGCACGATTTTCCACAAAGGAGCACACACACGGCTAAAGGACAGGAAATAAAATACTTTCCTCTAACACAACAAACATTAAATATTTTTCGAAAAACAGTCAGCTGTGCTGCATTAACATAGTGTAGCATATATGCAGTAGAGCAGTTCTTTGCATACCAATAATATAAAAAAAATGCCGTTCCCTAACGCATGCGAACATAAATTATTTAATGGCGAGCGGCCCCTTTCTTCGAATCTTATTCTCGCATGGAATTATCTGTGTCGTAAGCAATAATGCCCTGAGGGGAAGATTTTCCTCGGTTCTTTCAGTGTGACAATAAACGAAGTAATACTAATATTTTCAAACAAATTCGAGATTCTCTCTCTACTTTTGGATTTTCCCGAATGTCTAACACAACCACAGGCACCTTTCGCAGGAGTGGTGAACCTCGATGGAGGAACAGATTTCTTCTGATTCATGCACGCTTTCAAAATTAGTGATAGAGATACGGGACGGCTACTCGCGTTCGCAGGCTCTTGATTGATAGTGATTCCGGGGGCGTCAACAACTGAGGTCATTATTCCCGTAAGTTTAGTGCATGTTTTTTCTCAGTAGGGGGCTGTGGTCTTCCCCGCTGGCGAGATTCTTCTCCCCAGCCATGAATTTCCCACTAGCGGCGCACCGTCTGAGACAAGCTCTAATCTCCCAACTCGTCTCCCAGCATGTGTGGTAGTGTAGCGCATGTTAGTGTAAGGGTGTTTAAGGGGACAAGGGAGAGGTAGTAAATATCGTGCGCGGTCCGTGGCCCGTTTGTGAGGGTACTGCTCCGGCATTCATGTGGTGTTGATCGGAGAAACCACGGAAAGGTACCACTGAGAGCAGCCGACCGCTAGAATTGTCCTCCAGAGAACGACTGAATTCGACGAAGCTCACAAAAGCAGGCCATGAGGTCTGCTCTTCCATCTGACCGCGCAAATTTTGCTACACTCCTTTCACCAACCAGCGGAAAGAAGGTATTACTGAGGTGACGAAACCGGCGATTTGAATTTAGCTCAGAGGCTTCAGTTAGGCTAATGTCAAGCTAGTGTCGAAAATGCGGCCGCCGTCGGCACTGGAACCTAGTACCTCCCGGTCAGAGGGACTGCAGTGACATCAGTTGACGCGCTGAGCCATCTCTCCCGGTCGCAGGCTGTTGAAGAGGGCGGTTGGCGAAGTTGCGAGGGTGGTGGGGGGAGGGGGGCGGCGCGGAGGAAGAGGCGCCAGCCGCCACTTGGCGCCCAACGCGGCGCGACGCGGGGCGGCCGCCTCTTTGCGATGCTAATTGGATATTGTCCCGCCGCGTGTCCCCGTATATTAATTACCCGCACACCGGCGCCGGTACACGCACCGCGCCAACACGTCGCCCCCGCTGTCCACCCTCGCCCCCTTCGCTTCCGTTGGGAGAAGGCTTCGTGCTCCTCGCTGCCAGGCGGCGCCGCCCGGCCGCTCGCTAGGCCTCCAACAGCGGGCAGCTCGCACTTGTAGATTGATTAGTGTTTCTGGGCGCGTCAACTGCTATGGTCACTATCCCCGTAAGTGTAGTGCATGTTTTTTCACGGGAGATTGCGATCATGTTTCTTCGCTGGATGGCGAGATCCGGCGACCTCACCCCGACCAGGTATTTCGTACCTGGGAGGGTACCTCCCAGCCGGAACCAGCTCTAAACTCTCGACTGGTCATGTGTGACAGTGTGGTGCATGTAAGCGTAAACGTGTGTAAGCAAGGGGTGAGGATTGGACAAAGAAGGGGAAGGAAAGATCACGCTATTTTTTGTTGGTGTATAATTTACATTTCCTTTCTTTCGGCCCATTGGCTGTGTGAACTAAACACTGATCCATGAATATTATTTCTACCCTAATACTTAGTTCATTTACATTTAATGTAGGAATCGCAGGCTTACGATTCCCAGAAAAGGTAGAACACGAATTGTCGTAACGAACGTGTATTAATCAAAGATACAAAATGCACACTCTTTCAACACAATACATTAGACTTCATAATAATATTCGTAATGTTGTTTTTCTATGGCAACCATGCTTCTACCTCTTCCACCACGCGGTGCCGTCGTAGCCAAACACCGCGCTAGTCAAACATCAGATCCCACATTAATATAATTCACATTAATTACAACATTGTTCATATTTTGTTATTGTTGTTGTTAAGAGCACGCGCTGTCCGTGGCTCGTTTGGTAGGGTACTGCTCCGGCATTTGTCTGGTGTTGAGCGGAGAAACCAAGGAAAACCACCGATCGGAGCAGCCGGCCGCTACAATTCTCCTCCAGATAGCGGCTGAAATCAACCTAGCTATCTCGCTATCTCGAATATCCTGTTGCCATCGGCACTCGAACCCTAGGCCTTCCAGGTTAGAGGCACTGCAGTGACTCCCGTTGATGTACTGAGCCACTCCAACCCTTACGGTTACAGAAAAAGACTCAGGATATTTTTTCGCAAAGCCGTAACTTTGTGAATCTTAGTACTTCGTGTTTGTAAATACGTTATCAAGAGAAAAGGTTTATATTTGACAATTTAGGTTTTTCAAAATAATAAAATCCAGAAAATTCCTGGTGATATTAAAAGACTAATGGTTAACAACTTCTATTCTAAGAGAGAACGAATGTTAATTATACAAACATGACGTATGGAAAACGAAATATTCAAAGCGAAAACAAACATGCATCAAGCAGGACAAACCAGGTCGGTGTGACATGATTTGAACATTTTAGATTTTTGATAGAAATTTTGAAAACTCTAATTATCAAACAGTTGGAAAATATGATGTGAGAAAAGAAATAATAACACCATTTGAATGTTATCATTAGAGGTATTTTCCTGAATTAGATGTAATATACAGGTGAGTCATTTCAAATGAAATAAATTCTCCACCCTCTTCTCCTCGTAGACGAACAAATGTTTTTAATGTCACTTTGCTGAGAAATGTATAGTTTATCCATAGCTGTTTTCTGGAGATGTCTCTTCTATAACGTTCGGACGGTTGAACGTATAGTGAATTGAAGTTCTGAGCATAGTTACAATATGACAGATATTCTCTTTTAAAATGTAAATATAAAAAATCCTCAGTAAAAAATGTAGTCATGGAAAGGCGTTACGTGACATGCACATTTACATTGCAATTACATATTTGTTAGGTACATGATATTTGCGTTCAATACCACTTTTAGGTTGGCATGACATTCCGAATGAATTAATAACATTTTTATCTTTCACATTTTTATACAATGTTCCTTTCACTACAAATT
The DNA here is from genome assembly GCA_031308135.1 of Acheta domesticus. Taxonomy (NCBI): domain Eukaryota; kingdom Metazoa; phylum Arthropoda; class Insecta; order Orthoptera; family Gryllidae; genus Acheta; species Acheta domesticus. The sequence continues at coordinate 41,823 of JAHLJT010000181.1, forward strand.
TTAAATATTTTACGAATTACTACATTTTCCTTTAGACTATTTAGTTAATTTTTATACCGACATGTTAAAACAGAATATTTGTCATAGCAGTGAGCCAATATATGTTTCCGAAGAGTCTTTCTAGCAAAGCAATGTAATACTGTGCATCAACGATTACCACTGCGCTTCAACAATTATTGAACCTTCGCAGACAATTGTTACCCCCTACCACTTTTCGGAAATCACGTATTCTGTATCAACAATGAATTGATATTAGAGAAGCATACTTCACCGCAACAGTGTTATTGCTCGTGATTCATACAGCCCGCACGTAACGCGGTCAAGCATTTACCGCATCTGACAAGCATTTCTGATAGTCCATTGTCTAAGTGGGCTTCGTACTTTCCGCCTTGAAACACATTCATTTTTCATGAATGCAAAATTTGAAACATATTCGTGAAATGAAAAAGTAAAAATGTTATGGAATCACAATTTAATTGTTGTAAAAACAAACTGAATTATAAACCAATTGTTGAATACAAGGGGGGCACCACTCCTTAATCTCCTCCAGACATACGATACTCACTATCCATTACGTCTATTCACGTGCACACTGGCTTCTCATTAATGTATACTACGTAATTATTTTATATCGTGTTGCTTTGAAACTCTTATTGTGGGATGCAAACTAGTGCCCAAGTACTTGGGTAGACGTACATCGGTACAACTCTTCATAATCACAATAGAATACATTAAATTTCACCAATCAGTTTTATCCTTTTCTTTTCCTAAAAATACTTCACAATGAAAATTGAGAGCGGGAAATGACTTCACAGCGCAGAAATGCCAGTTTCTAAGGACAAATCACATAGAAAGTACCATATTCTTTTAAGAATAATTTCATCTCAAGTTTCTTATGTCTTAAAGTTCTCACTCTTTTTTTGTGATGATTGATCACTTTACAAACGTTATTAAAAAGTGATTACCGTCTGCACACTGAATTTTGTTTTCTCATCTCTCCCAACACCAAATCATAAATTAGTTTTCGCTCGGATTCTGAATGTTTTTCTTGCGTGTTCATGCACAATCTAAAAAAATATGTGGATTTAACACACCAACCCGAAACTCCTGCAAATTTACACTTAGACCCTACGTCTTCAAATATGTCTCATCTCTTGAAATACACATATTCTTCACAAACTTAAATGATGAATAATATAATTCCTGTATTCTTCTAAAATTATGACAGCCAATATAATTTTGGTGCATGTTTCTCAGAGATAGAAATGACATATTAAGTAAATGAATGAAGACTACTTGAGTTACTTTTATTTATTTCGTATTTTTTTCTCTTTAATAATTGTGTATTTGAGTAATAAAATGTCACCCACATGTAACTTCTGAGGTATACGACTTTACTTCAAGGACAAATCAAATATGCCTATAATAAGTGACATTTGTGTTTGACATTTCTTATTTTCATAGTGTTCACGTGATAATAACAAAAGCGGAGTATAACAATAATTAATTGAAACTAATTTGTGAAATCTGCAATGTTCATTGGAAAGAAACAGACAAAAGAACACTTGCAAGGGAAAAAGTTAAACAAACGAACACCTATCGTCTTGATTGGAACATCAACCTTACAGGTAAGTCGAATGCTTTCGAAAATATCATAAAAAGTAGCAGCCCATGGCCGGTTTGTGAGGGTTCTTCTGCGATATTAATCCAATATTAACCGGAAAAAACACGAAAAACTCCTTATGAGAGCAAATTGACCGCTCTAAGGCTCTCTAAGCAACGATTGAAATCGATTAAGTCACAGTCGCCACTCATTTCTTGAAATATATTTTTTATGATTTTCCAGATTTATTTTTTAATTTTTTTCACATTATTCTAGTCTCATTTGACCGTGATAAAATTTCAAAATTTTAAAAAATCTTAACAAACAAAATTTAAGTCGCTATTATTTGCTGGACTATTTTTAAGGGATAAAGTCTAGTTATATATCCGTCTAAAAATTAAGAAAATCCCTGTTTTCTAACAATTCTTCAACAAATTACCTGATTTTTCCTTGACTTTTCCTTATACTCTTTGACTTTTCCAGAACAATTAAATTTCCTTATTTTCCCGTTTCTCACGTTTTTTAGACAGTGGCCACTCTGTAACTGTGGCCTCCACGGCAAGGCCAGAACTCGGAATAAGAAGAAGATTATGATGATAATGATGACGATGAAGATTAGAGATTTGGAAGGAATCATCATCATACGTAGACTAATGTAATGTAATTAACCAGAATTATTTAGTAATGTTTCTACTTAACCCATGAACTAATACCCATTATATATTTGTGTAGTAGGAAAAGCTTATATTAACCCTGTTCATACGCACCAAGGTCTACAGGACCCAGCTGACTCGTCGCATGATCACAAGCAGCTGCTTGATACGGTCGCGATCATGCGATATCTAGGCGGAACGACCGAGAAAGATGCGAAATACCATGAACATTATTCCCTCGCGAAGATTGGGGATATTTGAGTGGCATTTAGGGGCAAAGTTAGAAAAATCGCAGTATAGTCGGCTGGATTCCTAGTCCAGCTTCCAGAATTCGCTGCCCACCCACAATCAGAGAACAGAACATGCTTGAACGGGGCTGGATTTAAGTGGTACACCCGATTAGCAAAGAAATAACTGTGGGGACTCACCGCAGCATGAGCTGGTGCATGCGAGCGCGCTGTCCCTTGGCGCGCAGGATCCGCGCGGCGCCCAGCAGCGCCGGCCGGTGCGTCGCCGACTCGGCCAGCGCGCGCTCGTACTGCGCCAGCGCCTCCCAGCTGCGCCCTGCGCATGCGCGCACACACACACACACAATGCTACAGAAGCAGCGACGATTTTCACATTTTGCGCACACGTCGTACTGCGCCAGCACCTCCCAGGTGCTCCCTGCGCATGCGCACAAGGGGGCATATATTGCTCCACAGGCAGCGAACATTATCACATTTTGCAAGCTTGTACTGGGCCAGAACCTCCCAGCTCCGCCCTGCGCATGCGCCTGCGCGAACACCACATACACACACACCACATTGCAACAGAGGCGCCGAGTGTTTCACATTTTGCGCGCTCGTGCTGTGCCAGCACCTCCCAGGTGAGCCCTCCTCTTACGCACCTATGATTAATTGTTAATGATTCCTGGCGCGTCAACCTAACGAGGCAATGCGTCCGTAAGTGTAGTGCATTTTTTATCGAGAGGTGGCGGTGATCTTCCTTTGCTGGATGGCGAGATCGGGCGCCGACCTACCGCCCACTAGCGGAGTTTTCCTCAACCAGGTATCTCCCGCAAACGGGGCACCGCCGCAGCCAAAACGAGCTCTAAGCCCCCACCGGTCTCCCGGCATGTGTGTGGTGTAGTGCCTGTTAGTATAAGTGTGTGTGCAAGGGGTGAGGATTGGACAAGGAAGAGGAAGGAAAGATCGCGCGCTGTCCATGGCTCGCTTTTAGGGTAAGGCTCCGGAATTCGCCTGGTGTTGATCGGAGGAAATACCGATGAGATCAATCGGCCGCTAGAATTCTCCTCCAGACAGCAATTGAATCTAGTGTCAAAAATCCTCCCACCGTCGGGACTCGAAGTTAGGACCTCTCGGTCATATGCGCTGCAGTGCCTCCCATTCCCAGTGCATCCGAGAACCCGTGGTTTCTAGAAGCCTCCTTGAATTCACGGCCGTAGATAAGCCATTCGGCTCACGACGGCTCCGCCTTACACACCTAACAGTTGTCCTGATTGGTAAGCAACTATGAAGCATTTACATTTGGCAGATACAGGAAATCTCTTGACTATGGTCCGATAAAAATAAGTTAGTGGATTGAGAGTGGTACTTTTGATGCTGTTGCTTCAAAAAATGAGAATATGATTTGGTTACTTTCATAAGTATTTATTTCAAGTCTTTTATTTCGTGTCCCGGGAACACTTGCCTAATGGTACGCAACCAGGCAACGTCGCTCCTTTCCTCTCGCAATTGTCAATCACCAACTTCTTTTAATTGATTTCAGTTTGCCAAATACCACTCACGGTCGGTTGCCTACTAATGCGCGGGAAATGTCACGTGTGTAATTCCCTAATAGGAAATATCACACAACATTTTCACTGGCCAATTTTCATCTTCCGCATGACTAAAAAGAATGGAGAAATAAAAGGAAAAATTTCCGCCAACTTAATAATTTTTTTAAATTTTAACATTGATTCTAGGCATAATGTAGTAATGTACGTTGTCAATCAACACAACATCAACAGAAGATAAATTCAAACCGATTCAGTAGATACAGAAAATTGGAAAGCACGGAACTAAAAGCTCTACCTGGATTAGGAGAAAGACGAAGAATAGTTGCAATAGCTAATAATAAAGGTATATATGGGGTTGGAAGGCAAGAAGGATATGTAGGAAATGATTTGATTAGTTTTAAAAAGTATGACGGATATATGGTATTGACCGATTGTGCGAAAAATAATGATAAATATAAGTAGGAGTAAAAGATAATGTAATAAAAATGTTAAAACACATTGGGATGCAGTGAAAACTTGTAAAGAAACATACAGTTCATGCATAGAACTAGCACTGACATTGAACAACAAAATGATTACAATAGCAGTTGTCATGAACGCTAAAACTTGAAATCGCTTTTTCAAATGAATATTTTCTCTCTAATAAGTTTGCTAAAAAGTTTCAACAACACAATTACTTCCTATTTTAAATAAATTAAAATTAGTTTTAATATTTTGTTTAATATTATTTTGCAACACACTACAAAACACAAAGTGTAAGGAAAACTATTGATTTAAGTCGTCAAATTTTTGGAATAAGATGATCATTGTTTAAAAAATTAAATATTGTTATAGGACTTTCATGTCGTTGCCATTCCATACAAAAAGTTATTAATTTAATGTGGTATCAAATATCATACATGCGAACTCAGTGATTGTTTTTATTAAAAACATAATAAAATAAAAAAGGAATATCTCTTGAAAATGTATTGTGTATTTCATTGTAGATTGTGAATATTTTCATTAAATAAAAGTGTATGAAATGTCCACTGATGACTTAAAGGGATATGAAAACTTCAGAGACAATGAATACGCATAGTATTACATATATGATTTCACATTTCACTTCATGTGGAAAAGTGGTTTTGTTGTTGGTTTATGAGTTCATCACGAATAATAATGAATATCGAATTACTATACCTATCAAGACGCTAATTTAACTGAATGCATTATATTCTTAAGGTTCTATTTCATTACATTGTTTGTGAAACAGGGACCATAGAGTGACATTCAATCTCATAATTATGTGTAATATTAGAATCTGAAACATTGTTACGTGTTCTAATTGTTTCGAAATTCATGCTGAGGTGCTCTCAACATATCCTTCTCGAACACAATAGGAGAATACAATGGAGCTTTCCGAATGTCCGGCCGAATTCACGAAATCAAAAGCCCATTGTCATTCACGGAATCAATTTATCGAACCCTAGTTTTCATATTAACTGCCTCCTATATGCCTATATGCTTCAATTATTATACAGAGTTTTTTGTTAAATACGATAACGTCGCATCGTAAGTTGGAAAAAAAAGGAGACATCGTTGTTTTAATAACGTCACAGAACAGCTTACTTCAGTAAGAAATGGTTTCTCTGAAATTAACGTTGGAATTAAAAAGCGGGGGCTCCAAAGAGTATTA
>JAHLJT010000182.1:0-31661 GCA_031308135.1 Acheta domesticus
AAGGCTTCTATATGGTCTCAAATGGTCCTAATACACTACTACATAAACAAGCAAAAGTGTTTCTACCGGCAACTTTAATAATAATAACAATAATAATAATAATAATAATAATAATAATAATAATAATAATAAAAGAAACACAACACACTCGCCAATAAAATCACTGAATTAATAATTTATATATATTAGGGCTTATAATTTGAAATAAAATGCATTTTAAAACAGTAAAATCTAGAGTACGTAAATATTGTGCAATTTAAAAAAAGATTACCATATGAACCCATTGCAGTCCCATTTTTAAACTTGCACCATCTGTTTGGAAATATACAAGGATTATTTTAGAATTTTTTCAATTTTTTGAAGGTGAGCATTTTGAAAAAACTCAAAATCAAATTTTTAAATTCAAATTTGAAAACCTTTTTGAACGCAACCCCTATTGAGTTGTATATCTTATAAAAGGTCATAAAGAAAGCTGCAAAATGACATCTGTTCCAGCTCTCTATCTTAATTTGGTGTGGTTCTACATCAATTTAAAAATTTTCGGGACCCCAATTTTGCAAAATTTTACATGGCTGTATTTCAGAAACGGGTGGAAATATTTTACTCAAAATTGTAGTTTTCTATTCTTCATTCATACTACCTATGTGTTAAATTTCATCTGAATCTGAGATGGTGATGTAAAATGACTGTGTTGGTTTAAGGCTAAATGTACCGACACTAGTTCAATTTGTCGCACCACGTGGCAGCACCCAAGTTTAGTGAATTTTACTTACCGATTACGTCTGAACAAATGGTCCGATTTTCGATCTGTAAACGGCATTTGACTCCTGTTTATAATAGAATTTACGCTACGAAGCCCTTTTTCCAAAAAAACTAGCAGAAACTCGATTTTTAAAATTTTTCTCGTACTTCCGGGAACAATTTCAAAAATGTGGGCTTATAGCGCGATGGCGACACACTTCCAGAATCCAACGCCGTGTCAAACATGCAAATCGGATAAATAGGAGCGACGGTAAGTGAAATTTCGAAAACACCTCACCCCACTCCCCCTTCCCTTTCCCCTTCCACGCCGCCGGGACATCCGCCCCTTGTGGGCCGGGCGGCGCGGCGAAGCCGGCACGGGCGAGCCGGCGCGGCGACGGGCTCTTGGCTGAACTTTCGGGGGCAGCAAGCCAGACACCCTGTCACTTCGTTGATGCTTCCGTCACTTCGCATCCCAAGATATTTTTAACCCAAATATGAAACTAGTGATGCTGTAATAGGGGCAAACGGTCTCGTATCATCTTTAATAGTAGTATAAAACTATTATCTTATTACATATTCCATCTTCCTTCGAATACCATCATAAGACTGTCTGAGGTATCACTCAAAACACCGATCCCGCTTTGGTGCTGATTAAAAAAAAATGAACTAATTGCGTAATATCACCCATATTCCATCTCCTCACATCGTATTTTAGATATATTTTACTTCTAAGATCTTCCATTACCATTTCACTACCGGAAAGAACAAGCAGAGATAACGCAAGAGCTCTGTTTATCCCTACGACTCGATTTATCATTTCAAAACGGCGTTTGTCACCTTGATAGAATTCACCTGGTTAATTCCCTCTTCCAAGTAAAACAGCCGAATCGGGGGGGAATTTAAATTCGATTCGGCTGTTTACTGGAAGAGGGAATTAACCAGGTGAATTCTATCAAGGTGACAAACGCCGTTTTGAAATGATAATCGAAGTCGTAGGATTAAAAGAGCTCTTGCGTTATCTCTGCTTGTTCTTTCCGGTAGTGAAATGGTAATGGAAGATCTTAGAAGTAAAATATATCTAAAATACGATGTGAGGAGATGGAATATGGGTGATATTTACGCAATTAGTTCATTTTTTTTTAATCAGCACCAAAGCGGGATCGGTGTTTTGAGTGATACCTCAGACATTCTTATGATGGTATTCGAAGGAAGATGGAATATGTGAATAAGATAATAGTTTTATACTACTATTAAAGATGATACGAGACCGTTTTGCCCCTATTACAGCATCACTAGTTTCATATTTGGGTTAAAAATATCTTGGGATGCGAAGTGACGGAAGCATCAACGAAGTGACAGGGTGTCTGGCTTGCTGCCCCCGAAAGTTCAGCCAAGAGCCCGTCGCCGCGCCGGCTCGCCCGTGCCGGCTTCGCCGCGCCGCCCGGCCCACAAGGGGCGGATGTCCCGGCGGCGTGGAAGGGGAAGGGAAGGGGGAGTGGGGTGAGGTGTTTTTCGAAATTTCACTTACCGTCGCTCCTATTTATCCGATTTGCATGTTTGACACGGCGTTGGATTCTGGAAGTGTGTCGCCATCGCGCTATAAGCCCACATTTTTGAAATTGTTCCCGGAAGTACGAGAAAAATTTTAAAAATCGAGTTTCTGCTAGTTTTTTTGGAAAAAGGGCTTCGTAGCGTAAATTCTATTATAAACAGGATGTCAAATGCCGTTTACAGATCGAAAATCGGACCATTTGTTCAGACGTAATCGGTAAAGTAAAATTCACTAAACTTGGTGCTGCCACGTGGTGGCGACAAATTGAACTAGTGTCGGTACATTTAGCCTTAAACCAACACAGTCATTTTACATCACCATCTCAGATTCAGATGAAATTTAACACATAGGTAGTATGAATGAAGAATAAGAAAACTACAAATTTTGAGTAAAATATTTCCACCCGTTTCTGAAATACAGCCATGTAAAATTTTGCAAAATTGGGGTCCCGAAAATTTTTAAATTGATGTAGAACCACACCAAATTAAGATAGAGAGCTGGAACAGATGTCATTTTGCAGCTTTCTTTATGACCTTTTATAAGATATACAACTCAATAGGGGTTGCGTTCAAAAAGGTTTTCAAATTTGAATTTAAAATTTTGATTTTGAGTTTTTTCAAAATGCTCACCTTCAAAAAATTGAAAAAATTCTAAAATAATCCTTGTATATTTCCAAACAGATGGTGCAAGTTTAAAAATGGGACTGCAATGGGTTCATATGGTAATCTTTTTTTTAAATTGCACAATATTTACGTACTCTAGATTTTACTGTTTTAAAATGCATTTTATTTCAAATTATAAGCCCTAATATATATAAATTATTAATTCAGTGATTTTTATTGGCGAGTGTGTTGTGTTTCTTTTATTATTATTATTATTATTATTATTATTATTATTATTATTATTATTGTTATTATTATTAAAGTTGCCGGTAGAAAACACTTTTGCTTGTTTATGTAGTAGTGTATTAGGACCATTTGAGACCATATAGAAGCCGTGCGAGAAAGAATGTGCTTTGGAAGCTCCACTAGTTATTCAATAATTTAACATTGTCCTTAATATAACAATAATATTGGTGAAAACTCTGCCAGAATACATTAAAAGTGACATAGAATGGTCCTTTTTCTAGCACGTGCTATAGTAGAAAAGGATATGACCATTCCACATAGAACCATCTTACATTTAGTTTATCTTATAGAAGCATCGTATATATCGAATTTAATCGGTTCGTTAAACGTATAAGCGAATATCGGTTCGTTAAACGTGGCTCAAAATCAATCCATTTTATAAAAATTAATCGATATTGAGCTACGTTTAACGACCTTTTTGTGCACGTTTAAATCATAACAGAGTTATAATGTGAACAGTTTCAAAATTTAAATAAATTGACATTGGTTCCAGGAATTTTAGTGAATATACCAGGATTTTTAATGGTTGGTACTGGGATATACTTTTGATCGTCTGGCAACACTGGGTTACTCGCGGGTTTCAGGTTGTGTGAACGGTTAGGATCTTCGGGATCTATACTTCGGTTTTTCTTTCTTGGCGAACGAAATATCACACGGTTTTTCTTGGCGAAAAACGAAATATCACACGGTTTTTCGCGTCGTTCTCCGTTGTGCCGCCAGAAGTCGCATGATCGCCAGCACTGCTCGATAAGTCGCGAATATGCGACTCCTAGCGACCTAACGGAGAGCGACGCGAAATACCGTGAGATATTCCATTTTAATGACCCCCCCCCCGTGCGGCAAGGAAGGAAAACCGAAGTATAAAGGCGTCGAGCCCCTGGCCGAAGGGCTAGAAGGCAGACTGCGATGTGACGAGACTTGAAAGTTAGCAAAGATGTTTTTTCTACTCCCATTGTATAATGCTGTCATTTGATGGCTGCAACCAGTTGCATAATGATAGTCATTTCGATACAGTTTTCATTATGATACAGGTTCTTAACAATCACAAAGAAATTTACAAACCAAGTATTGACACTTAATCATTGAGAATCGTTTTAGTAAAGGTTTCGTTTGATTATGTACATTAAAATTGTATTTTATATTGTATTTTGCTCAATAGTTTTAATTTCTTTTATTATTAGTATTTTTCGTGGCATATTATTTAAAATAAAGTGGATTGTAATTTCACTTTATTTTAATTATTAATTATTATCCTATTTGACTAGCACAGTAGTCCCTAGCATGCGGACAGGTAATCACAGCCACCTGCGGCAGAATAGGAGGGGAGATTTAGGTAGCTGTCCGCTAGGTGGCCTTGGCTGAATCAACTGCCACGAAACTATTCATTGTAAAGGTTTGACTTATAAAAGTCGTAGAAAAAGTACCGTATGAAACTCGATGTAAAGGGTATTAATACATTCGTGTGAAGTTTACAATACTCGTGTACTAATACCCATCATTACATCATTGTTTCATAATATACTATTACTTCACCAACCAGCGCTGCATGGGTGCAAGGTACGCGTGTTAAAAAAATGAAATGAGAAACAAGTCTATTGGTGCTCGTCGTTAGCAAAAATCAAAACACTCTTAACCCTTGGTTGTTAAAAATTAGACAAAAACACCGGGAATAGCAAGGATGTCGCCAAAGTTCAGATGTACAGAAGACGACGCTTTTTGTGAACCCCCTCCACTGGCGTTGACTCCTTTTACAGCCTTCGTCGCTGACTCCCCACCACTTCCCACGCCCCCCTCCCCCAAGATGTGAGAGTCTTTGCATCATGGTTCCCCCTCCTCTTGCGAATCCAAACGGCCAATATAAATACTACATGCGCGCACAGACAGCACAGAACAGAGAAGTGTGTGCGGTTAATGAATTTTAGCTGTTTGCTTCGGACGAGGACTGAGTATTCGTGAAATATTCCTTGGAAGTGAATCACGTCTGGTAAGTTAATTTCTTAATTTATTAACCCACGTTTGCTAAGTGACAGATTTTTACTTTCCGGCATATTATACGTACGTATAGTATGGGAAAAGTTATGTAGTTTTCGCGCAATATTACGTGCAATAAGTGCAATTTTATAAAATTACAAAAACGGCTCTGAATTTTTTCTTTAAAGTATTGGCAGGGATAGTGATAAATGTACTCTATTAAATGACATAAACTCCATATTTTTCTATTCTTTTGTTTTTTCAAAAATTGCACAAATGTAAGTTTTCTGACTTGACTCTCACGTTAATATTTACATTAACTACGAATTGTTGACATTATTTTATTAATGAGTGCATGTGCTTTAAATAATTTCAAGTAACGTTTCTCGAGAACTCAAGTGTTTTCTGTTGAAACTAGCTCAAAATTCCGCCTTTTCAGAAACGCTTAAACGCCATTTTCTCAAAAATGACTCCAGTTTTTTTTCAAACTTTTGAAAGGGATAGTGCTAACTGCGCTTTTTATTAAGACGTAAAGTTCTTTTTCGGGTATTTCTTTGTTTTTGCCAAAATTACACAAATGTAAGTTTTTTCAAAGCTTTTTTGTGAGAAAAGCTTTAAATTTCGTATTGTAAGTTACGCTTAAACGCCATTTTGTTAAAAGCGGCTACACTTTTTTTTAAAGAAAGTTGCCATTTATGACGAGGTTTTTGTGTTCTTTAATATTCTAAAATTAATATTTCGTTTACCATTAGCAAACTGAAAAATTAAGAAAATGTCAAAAATATGTACTTCTGGCGGCGATTGATGACAGATGGTTTTCTCGATGAAATGCTTATCTAAAAAATACATCTTAAAATAAGGTCATGCTTAATTTTTTGTTAATACAAGTAGTTTTTGTATTATTTACTGACAAACATAATAGCCTGCTACACATATACTGCGCTTCAGACAGCTGGACTTGATATAGCTGTATTGTATCAGGCTTCTTTTTCCAATGCAAGTTTACAAACGTTTTGTATTATATTTGTATGCAGTTGTAGAATTCACATAGTTTTGAAATACTGCGATGGAAGCAGTGAGTGATCGCTTCTTGGTTGAATAATAGCTAAGATGTTAATAGGGCAGAAAGTGCAATATTGCAAACCTACGTAGCTGTTTCCAATAATACAGGAAAGTATATGCTGTTGTAGCAACACTAGTTTAGTTTGGAATTTGGTTTGATTTTTGGAAAGAATTGAATTCTTACATGCAATTGCGAATAATGTCTCAAAAAGCTTAAAGCGTTACTGTAATGTAGGGATGTGCCCTTAAGGCTAAATGTACCGAAAAAAACTTGTAGGAAAATTCAATAGATCGCAGCACTATCAGAAGGAATTTACTTTACCGATAACGTCTGAACAAATGGTCCGATTTTCGATCTGTAAACGGCATTTGACTCCTTTTTGTTATAGAATTTACGCTACGAAGCCCTTTTTCCAAAAAAACTTGCAGAAACTCGATTTTGAATTTTTTTCTCGTACTTCCGGAAACAATTTGAAAAATGTGGGCTTATAGCGCGATGGCGACAAGCTTCCAGAATCCAACGCCGTGTCAATCATGCAAATCGGATGAATAGGAGCGTCGTAAAGTCAAATTTCGAAAAACACCTCACACCCCTCCCCCTTCCACGCCGCGCCGTCGCGCCACCCGCCCGTGCGCCCACGCGCTCCCTGCGCGGCCACCGGCAGTGAGTCTCTGGGCACGCCAGGCTTGGTTGCCTGCGCGCGGCTGCCGCGCGCGAGGCTGGCAAGCCAGGCAGTCATACTTTCGTCATTTTCCATCTCAATATATTTTTTCCCCATAAATGAAACTAGTGATGCTGTAACAGAGGTAAACGGTCTCATATCATATTTAATAGCAATTAGTTCTTGTTTCATTTTGATAGTAGTGTAGATAAATATGTATTACATAAACGCCATATTGCTCTATTCTTTATTTGCAAAATTTACAAAAATATTTGTTTAACTTGTCTCTCACGTAGGTAATATTTACATTGGCGGCGATTTGTTTACATTAATACATTTATGAGTAAATGTGTTTTAAATAATGTCATATAAAGTTTATCGAATACTCAACTGTTTTCTATGAAAACTAGCTCAAAATTCGGCATTTTCAGTAACGCTCAAACAACATTTTCTTATAAATAGCTCCAAATTTTTCTTCATGCTTTTCGAACGTATAGTGCAAACTGCACTCTTTAATATGGCGTGAAGTTTATTTTGGGGTATTTTTTTGTTTTTTCAAAAGTTTCACAAATGTAATTTTTGTGAAAGATCTCTCACACCTCTAATATGCACATTACCAGCAATTTGTAAACACTATTGCATTTGTGAGTTAATGTGTTTCAAAAGACTTCAAAGGATGTTTTTCGGAAACTCAAAAATTTTCTGTGAAAAAGAGCTTCAAATTTCGCATTTTTAGTAGCACTTAAACGCCATTTTCTTAAAAACGGCTCCTAATTTTTCTAAGAAAATTCCCATTCAGATCGAGGTTTTACTGTTCTTCAATATTCTAAAATTGATATTTCCGTTCTACCATCAGGAATTCGAAAACTTAAGAAAATATCAAAAAATGTACTTCGGGTGACGATAGATGGCAGCTGGTGCGACAGTGTAGCAATTCCGAATAGCTACCCCAAACCCAAGTAAGTAGAAAACTAATATGGGAAAGTCTGTGCCATTCTGTAGCACCACAAGTTGATCTCAAAACGGCTTGTCTCCTTGATAGGATTCACCTGGTTAACCCCATTTTTGAAGTAAAGTAGCTGAAGATAATTTTTAAAAATGTTTTTCGTACTTTCGGAAAAATTTGAAAAAGTGGTGCAACAGAATTTCACCGACTTACTCGTAGTAAAGTATTCTAATTTCCTTGTTCTATGCCAGCTTTACCATCATGCCCCATCTTCTTCCCAGCTGTTATATATCGCCACCCACAATACATTTCTTAAAGTTTTCTCATTATTCGGTTTCTTAGTAGTAGATTCGTAATATTACTTTTAGAATATTAATGAAAAGTAAAACATCCTCCTATATGGCAATTTTCATTAATAAACTTGGAGCCGCTGTTAAGAAAATGCCGTGTAAGCGTTACTGTAAATGCGAAAATTGAAGCTCTTTTTTACCGGAATATTCCGAGTTGCTGGTGGGAGATACCTGGTTAGGAAGAAACCCGCAAGCCGACAGGTAGATAGGTCGGTGATTTAGAGCTTGTTCCGGCTTGGGAGGTGCCCCGCTGGTGGCAGATACCTGGTTGGGGAAAACGAGTAGACGGAAGGTCAGCGCCGGATCTCGCCATCCAGCGTGGAACATCACCTCCACCCCCCGATTAAATAAACACGCCCTACACTTGCGGTACTAAAGACCTCCGTAGTTGACGTGCCCGAAGTCACTACCAATCAATCAAAAATGACTCCAAATGTTTTCTTTAAATTAATTGTAAGAATAAACTAAAATATACTTATAAAGGTGGCATAGATCTCATTTTCATTATTGACTCTAATTTTGGAAAATTGAAAAAATCCGAATTTTTTTCGGCGTCTTCTTAGAACTGCAAATTTGAAGACAGAAATTTTTCCTTAAAATGATATTTGTTCTCCATACTTAGTTATTTCAATAAGGTCATGTACATTTTTTTAAACTTTTAGTTTTCGCGCAATATTGCGTGCAATATGTGCAATTTTTAAAAAACTACAAAAACAAGATTTTCTCAAAAACCGCTCCAAATTTTTTTTCTTTTGAAAAGGATAGTGCCTAATGTACTCTATGAGATGACATAAACGCCATATTGCTCTATTCTTTTGTTTTTTCAAAAATTACAAAAATGTAATTCTTTGACTAGCCTTTCATTTCGTAAATATTTTCATTAATGGCGTTTTGTTCACATTATTACATTTAGGAGTATATGTGCTTTACACTAAGTCTTAAAAATTCCTCAACAACAGATGTTTTCTGTGAAAACGAACTGAAAATTCCGAATTTGCACAAATGCTTAAACGCCATTTTCTCAAATTGCGTTTGCTCTAGTTTCATTTGCGGGGAAAATATACATTGAGATGCGAAGTGACGAAAGCATAACGGAGTGCGTGCCTTGCCTGCCCGTCCGCCGCAGACTCTCGGGATTAGCAGTGCCGGCGGTCTCCGCGTTGAGTCAGCGGCCAGCTCCGTCAAGCTGGAACAGCCATGTCAGCTCACCGGAATGAAACATGTCTAATGATTTATTGCTAATTAATTGCCAAATACTTGCCACATTTTCGAATTAATTGCCGCGTAT
Organism: Acheta domesticus; assembly: GCA_031308135.1. NCBI lineage: Eukaryota > Metazoa > Arthropoda > Insecta > Orthoptera > Gryllidae > Acheta > Acheta domesticus. Next base: position 9,484 of record JAHLJT010000182.1, read on the forward strand.
CTTCAGGGCGAAAACGGGTGTGAGCTGGCTTGACGCGAATGTTTCAGTTTTTAACCATTTTTTTCTCATAAACGGCAACTGCAATTAATTTGTGTTTGTTATAAACAAATACTATATAATGTGTATTAATCATGTTCTTGGTTTGGTTCGAGTGTGCTCGTTGGTTCTCTCCAGAAACGTATTTGAATTTCTGGTTTGGTTGAATATGTTTCAGTTTTAACAATAATTTTTCCGTAAACGGCAACGGCAAATAATTTGTGTTTGTTATAAACAATTAGTGTACAATGTGTATTAATCATGTTCTTGGTTTGGTTCGAGTGTGCTCGTTGGTTCTCTCTACAAACGTATTTGAATTTCTCGTATGGTTGAATATGTTTCAGATTTTAACAATAATTTTTCCGTAAACGGCAACGGCAAATAATTTGTGTTTGTTATAAACAAATACTATATAATGTGTATTAATCATGTTCTTGGTTTGGTTCGAGTGTGCTCGTTGGTTCTTTCTACAAACGTATTTGAATTTCTCGCATGGTTGAATATGTTCCAGTTGTTAACAAATAGCGACAAATTGGGAGATTAATTTCAATTTTTTTCATAACTTTGCGATTCTAACATCTCTGCACCCTGTGTGGGTGCAGTCGCTTCCTCTTGGAAGGTTGTCGCCCTCTCAAGGAGTCATCGCAAGGGGCGGTGGCCACAAAGCAAGTCGCAAGAGAGGCGGCGACGGCGTGGCTATGATGTTTCTTCATATTTTCGCACGAGGCGTCTGGGCAGGGCTGGTGGCGATTGGGAGCCGGTCCGTCCGTTAAGCCTCCACATCCGGTATGTCTCACTGCCGTGAAAAGCCGCACCCAGGCGAGTGCAAACAAAAGACAGCAAGGGATACATCTGCACTGTGGGGTGGGTCGGTGGGTGGCCATTAGGCGCGCGATCTCTAGCCTCTTACGTGAGAGAAGAAGGGTCGTCAGAGACAAGTAAAAACATTATTATTTTGCACTTTTGAAAAAATAAAAAATATAGAGCAATATGGCGTTTATGTCATCTCATTAAGTACATTTAGCACAACCCCTAACAAAAGTTTAAAGAAAAACCTTATAACCTTTTTCGAGAAAATATTGTTTTGCAATTTTTTAAACCGCATATATTGTACAAAATATTGCGCGTAAACGAATAAACATTTCAAAAAACTTACACGATCTTAAAAAAAGAATCCACTATGGAGGATAATTTTTGTTGGAAAGTAAACTTTTGACTGAAACGTATTCAATCATGCCAGGTATTCAAATACGTTTATAGTGAGAACTAAGGAGCACAATCAAACCATACCAAGAACATAATTAATACACATTATGTACTAATTGTTTACCACAAACACGAATTAATTGCCATTGTCGTTTATGAGAAAATAATTGTTAACATCTGAAACATATTCAACCATGCCAGATATTCAAATACGTTTGTAGAGAGAACCAACGAGCACACTCGAACCAAACCAAGAACATAATTAATACACATTATATACTAATTGTTTACCACAAACACGAATTAATTGCCATTGTCGTTTATGGAAAAATAATTGTTAAAAACTGAAACATATTCAACCATGTCTGATATTCAAATACCTTTATTGAGAGAACTAACGAGCACAATCGAACGAAACCAAGAACATAATTAATACACATTATATACTAATTTTTTATAATAAACACAAATTAATTTTCGTTGCTGTTTATAAGAAAAAATGGTTAAAAACTGAAACATTCTCGTCAAGCCAGCTCACACCCGTTTTCGCCCTGAAGATACGAATTAATTCGAATCTTTAATTCGGAATTAATTCGAAAATGTGGCAATTAATTGGCAATTAATTAGCAATAAATCATTAGACACGTTTCATTCCGGTGAGCTGACATGGCTGTTCCAGCTTGATGCAGCTCCGCTAGAAGTCGCAAGCTGCTGCATGATACGGTCGCGCTGATACGGTCGGTGACACTGATACAGTTGAGACGGTCGTGATAATGCGATATCTAGCAGAACGGCTGAGAAAGACGGGAAATGCCGTGACATAAGCCATTTAAAGCTAGCATCGCCCAGAAACCAAACTCAACCAAACCATAACCAAAATTTTAGGCTAATTAAATGCTCTATTCCCGAATTTTAGGCTCCTCTGGATTTCCCAAACTCGTGGGCGCTGGCTTTCCCTCTCAGACACCATTTATTAAAACCATTTTTAAAAGTAAACGCAAACATGGATATTGGTTCAAGGGTTTTTAATTACAGGTTGTCACGGACCAGGAGAGTAGTAGAGAACACGTTTGGAATTATTGCAAATAAGTTCAGAGTATTGAGACAACCACTCTCTTGAAACCACAGAGAGTGGATCAGGTAATCAGGGCCATATGCTGCCTTCATAATTACCTACTGACCAAGAAATCAAGAAAATATAATTACGCTTTTGATTCAATAACACCATGCAACAAAATTTTGTTTAAGTTAATTTTTTTGTTGTTTCTGATGGAGTATGTTTAAAAACACTATGTAAACACAATTTTTCATATGGGAAATTGTTTTTAGGGAAATGGCATCGATTTTCTTAATTTGAGGAAAATACATATATTTGAACCAATGAATACTCGTTTATATATACCCATGAAACAAAACAAATGAAATTCTTAAATACAACGTTTGGAAAAATGTAAATGCAGTAAATATATATGACAAAAGTGTTAAAGTACATGAAAATGTTGTACATTGAATGTGTTGTCTTTCTACATTTCCTCTTGTAGGTTACATCATTCTCTCACATCAGTCTCCAGATATAATCACCAAGCATCACCTCATTATACTGTCCCTGGTACCTTCTTTCAAACAATAGAAAGTCCTGATAGAGCCTTTTACCCTGTTCCTCTGCATATACACCCATATGAAACTTGAAAACATCCAGATGTGAGAGGAGTACATGCAACTTAAGTAACATTCTGTACCACATTGATTTGTAGTTATTCAAAAGACCTCCTACTACATCCTTGTAATTGTCCATTCTCTGATTACCTAGGAAACCATTCACAACATCTCCGAAGCTCTTCCAGGTCTTTCTTTGAACTGATAGAAGTTTACTGATGAAAGTGTCATCATGATGTTTTTTTTTTTACTTGGGGGGCCCACAAAAAATATTTATCTTTATCTTAGCTTCTGATAGTTTGGGGAACACATTTTGAAGGTACTTCATTGCATCTGATGCTGAATTTAATGCCTTTACAAATTGATAGATGAGTCCAAGTTTAATATGGAGGGGAAGCATAATATTTTCCCACTTCACGTTTGTCTGACCATCTTATTAGATTTAAGAGTCTGAATTCTAGGAGAAGTCCCCTAAATTTGATCGGTTCTGTATTTACTCCATCTATACCTGGTACTTTTCTATTTTTCATGTAATTCTTTAAGTGTTATATGATCTCCTTGGTACGGATCACCTCCCCCAAATTCATTTATGGAGTTGTTTATCGTTCCAGGTCCTTGTTCTACCCATAGATTTGTATAGTGATTAATCCACTCCTCTTTGTCAATAGTGTGGAGACGTACCGTATCTCTTTCTGTTTTATTTAATTGCTTCGTACGTTTATAAGCTATTTCTTGTCTATATCTTTTTCTACGTTGGATATTAATTTGTCCCAGGATTGTTGGTGGACTTCTCTTACTATTTTATGAGCCTAATTACGTTTCTTTTATAGTTTGCTGCAGATTCATCTTTCTTTTGTAAATATTCTTTATGTTTTTTCTTTCCATTTAGGGCATTCTCTATTTCCATATTTCATGTTCTTAGTCATGTCTTTTTGTTGGAGAGCATTTTTAGTTGGTGAGGCGATCTTTTGGTTCTCGCCAAATACTTAACACACCAAATTTCATTTCTCTGTTTTCTCCTCTATACCAGGACTCGAGAGTGGACCTGCAACATCCAAATACGATATGTGGTGCCCAGTTCTTGTCTTGGTTTCCCACAGGCATACCAAAATATGAACTGTTTGCTAAGCAGAAGATGTTAGGATCCTTTATTCTATGCTTTACTGCTTTTGATCCCAGGAAAATGTCACACACATAACAAAAACAGTCCGGATTATGCTTACAACAATGGGAAGATGCCATTATTAATCAATTGTGTTAATGTGAAACAGATAACATACAGTTAAACAGTTTATTCATGTCATAGATGAAGTGTTCTTAGCTAATATAATTTTAACCAATTAATTTCATATAAATGGTTATAAAAAGCAACAAAACGATTACATAAAAGTAGGAATACTCAATGTAGTTTAGTTGAGACCTAATTTTTCCAAAACAAGCTTAAAATTCACTTAAACAAGCAAAAGGTGTTTTTTTGTTACATGGTGTAATTGACAAAAAAAAAACACAGACACTGTGGAAATACAGCATGGTTCATTGAGAGGAAAGGGCATGCCCAGAATAACATGTTACCTCTTGGTAGTGTTGGTAGCCACAACTCTTCCTTCAGAGCACAGGAAATTAGGAACTGTTTTAAAGATTACTTTGTGACTCCCATGGGTGAATTGCATTATCAGTATAATTATGTATGACATGTTTTGCAATAAATAAAGAATTTATTCTGACATTCCCTTTTCCATAGTTTAATTGAACATATACCTTATATTAATAACATGTATTCATAACATAACATGTAAAGTAAATTGAAAATTACATTTAACAATCCTCCTCATCCTGCAATTTAAAAATTGTCATTTGTATTCTGCTTTTAGCTCTTTTTTTGCATATTCTGATTTTAAATTTCTAGTTTCACTGGCAATAAAACGTCCAAATACTTCCCACTCATCATTTACTGCATTATTTAAAATAGTATTTGCTTTCATCAGCAAATCATCTTCTGCTGTCCTACTTCTCTTTTTTGATGTTCTTCGTGCTGAAGGGGTTTCTACATTTGAAGGTATAATCACCTCTGCCAATATTATGTCATTGCTGGAATCCTACAAAATTACAGTAGAAATACTTTAGTAGATACCACATAAATGTTTTCCTGTAATCATTTATATACAATGAAATGCATTATTATTTACATACTTATTAACAGAATTATTTTAATAACTATTAATAAAATATACTTATACAATAATTTATTATTTAGTATATTTTATAATAATATTATATAGCTATTAAATGAATGATTTTTTCAGTTACCTCAGGATCTGGTACCTCTACGGGTATATTTTCAATTCCTGGTGTGAGTTTCGTGAACTCTATTAAAAATTTCAATGAGTCGTAATATCGCCATTTCAATGTATAATTTTGCATTGACCCTTGGCCAAACTTTTTGTCTCTTCTTTCTTCTTTCATTGAAGAATTGTGTTCGCAGATTGTGGAGTGTACGCGACACTGAAATTTCGGCAGAAAACTCCTTCGCTATGTCTTTAAGGCTAAATGTACCGAAAAAAACTTGTAGGAAAATTCAATAGATCGCAGCACCATCAGCAGGAATTTACTTTACCGATAACGTCTGAACAAATGATCCGATTTTCGATCTGTAAACGGCATTTGACTCCTGTTTATAATAGAATTTACGCTACGAAGCCCTTTTTTAAAAAAAACTAGCAGAAACTCGATTTTTAAAATTTTTCTCGTACTTCCGGGAACAATTTCAAAAATGTGGGCTTATAGCGCGATGGCGACACGCTTCCAGAATCCAACGCCGTGTCAAACATGCAAATCGGATAAATAGGAGCGACGGTAAGTGAAATTTCGAAAAACACCTCACCCCACTCCCCCTTCCCTTTCCCCTTCCACGCCGCCGGGACATCCGCCCCTTGTGGGCCGGGCGGCGCGGCGAAGCCGGCACGGGCGAGCCGGCGCGGCGACGGGCTCGAAACGGGCACGATGCAACAAATTCTCTACTCACTACAAATGGTACAGCATTTGGTGCAAAACTAAATATTTGCCTGCAAATATCAACGTAAATTAGACAATTATAACTCCTTTTCATACAGCTCCATTAGGTCACAACAATGACACTAATTCACAGATATTCGCGAGCGCAAAGTGAATTCCATTGTTGCAGACCCTGCATTGTCGCTATTCTGAGAGCTATTAATTCTTTTTACTTATTTCAAATATTTCAAAATAAACAATTTCTAAAATATTAATGTGTAAGTCTATAACAAAGTTCGAATGTAAAAAACGAAGAAAGAAATAATATACAAAATTGCACATTCTAATTTACGACGCATCCAGCTGTCCGAAGCGCAGTAAATTTACAGCGGCCTATTACGTTTGTCACAAAATTAAAGAAAAACTACTCGTATTTTGAAAAAAATTAAGTATGACCGTATTTTATTTTATTTATTTATTTGTCAAAAAACAGAAACAGAATGGCACAGACTTTCCCGTATTAGTTTTCTATTTTCCTGGGTCTTCGCTAGCTATTCCGAATTGCCACATACTCTTTCTTGCCAGCTACCATCTATCATCGCCAAAAGTACATTTTTTTGTCATTTTCTTAATTTTTCGGTTTCCTATTGGTAGAACAGAAACATTAATTTTAGAATATTAAAGAACACAAAAACCTAGCCGTAAATGGCAATTTTCTTTTAAAAATTATGTGCCGTTTAAGAGAAAATGGCGTTTTAGCACTACTAAAAATGCGAAATTTGAAGCTCATTTTCACAGAACATTTTTGAGTTTTCAAAATACTTTATTTGAAGTTATTTGAAGCACTTACACTCACAAATATAATCATGTTTACAAATTGCGGATAATGTGCATATTAAAGATGAGAGATCTTTCAAAAAATTTACATTTATATAATTTTTGAAAAAAACAAAAAAAACTCAAAATAAACTTCACGCTATACTAATGAGTGTAATTAGCACTATCCGTTACAAAAGTTTCAAGAAAAAAATTGCAGCCATATACGAGAAAATGACGTTTGAGCATTTCTGAAAATGCCGAAATTTGAGCTACTTTTCACAGAAAACGGTAGTGTTTTCGAGAAACTTTACTTCACATTATTTAAAGCATATATACTCGTAAATATAATAATGTAAAAAAATCGCCGATAATGTAAATATTAACGACGTGAGAGACAAGTAAAAAAATTTAAATTTTGGTAATTTTTGAAAAAACCAACCGATAGACCAAAATGGCTTTTATGTCATTGATAGAGTACATTTACCACTATCCCTACCAAAAGTTTAAAGAAAAAATTTGGAGCCGTTTTTGAGAAAATTTTGTTTTTGTAATTTTTTAAAATTGCACATATTGCACGCAATATTGCACGAAAACTACCAAAATTGTGAAAAACATTTACATGACCTTTATTAAAGAACTCAATATGCAGAACAAATTTTATTTGAAGAAAAAATCTATCTTCAATTTTGTAGTTGGAGAAAGACGCCGAACAAAATTCAAACTTTCACAATTTTCGAAAATTCAGAGCTGTACGTGAAAATCGGACCTATGCCATGTTAAAAAGTGTATTTTCCTCTATTCATACAAGAAATTTAAAGAAAAAATTTGGAGCCGTTTTTGAGAAAATGTTGAAAATCCCCGGGGGGCTTCATATAAAGTACCCCCAAATTTTAAAGAATCTTTTTCAAAATCACAAAGCTTCGACTAGAATCAGATCGACTGGGGAATATCAACTTTGAAGAAAATCGACCGAACGGTTTAGACGCTAGCGTTGACCACAGACGGACAGACGGACGGAATGCCGTCAATCGATTTTTAAGTATAAAGAAGTAACAAATCATGGATTTTGACCACACCACGAGATAGAGGATTTTTTCTTAATTTAGCAACTGGTTTTATCCACTTATTCGTTTTCACGGCCCGTCAATTAATTTTTTTTCCGCCGAAAACTGGCCATTTTTTCGCGCAGCATTACATAACTTTCCCTATACTACGTATATCACTCCGTGTATACGTACGTATACGGGAAAGTAAAAATGAACTAACTGCGTAAATATCACCCATATTCCATCTCCTCACATCGTATTTTAGATATATTTTACTTCTAAGATCTTCCATTACCATTTCACTACCGGAAAGAACAAGCAGAGATAACGCAAGAGCTCTTTTATCCTACGATTCGATTGATCATTTCAAAACGGCGTTTGTCACCTTGATAGAATTCACCTGGTTAATTCCCTCTTCCAAGAAAAATAGCCGAATCGAATTTTTAAAATGTTTTTATACTTGCGGACATATTTGAAAAAGTGGTAAAATAGCGCGCTGGCGAGATGCACCCTGAATCTAACGGCATATCATACACTGAAATCGGATAAATAGACTTCTCTAGTCATGTAAAAAAATGATCTTCAGTAACGTCAAAATTCTGTTTCGCGGTACTGCTTGACGATCTCATGGCTAAAGTCCGGATGTAATGTGATTACATATGTTTTGTCTACTGTTCTCATTTTGTAATCTTGGCGAACTGTTGCAATCCTAACAAAATATTTAAATTTTTCGTTACAAATTTTATACTGTATTACGTATTTTACATATTTTACTGATCATTTAATATCTGCTTAACAGTATATTTATTATTTATTAATTATTAAGATATTTTCACAAATCTACCAAATTTTCTTGAAATTATTTCCGAAAATATATTTAATTAATTTTGAAAAATAGTTTTTATTTAAATGTGTGTTTATTTTTTAGCAATGAGCGTATTTTGTCTAATACTAATTCAGAATTGCTGACATTCCTATGTGCTGCACATAAAGATTTCGAACAGAGTGCTTCAAAGATTTTCTGTTCGTCTCTGAGTTTTCTACGTGCATCTCTTTGTTTTCATTGCTGATAGAGAGAAATAAAAAAAACAGTAGGCAGAAAAAGTAGTTACTTTTAAATTCGATATAATTAATATTTTATTAATGGAATTTCAAATTGTGAACATTTATTTTACTTTATCTCTCTTCTCAATCTTCATACGAAGAGAAAGTTATATCGTGCGCAGGAAAACTCTCAAAGCCGAGTCCTGGTAATGAAAATGTGGATAAATCCTGTTGTTGTATACCAAATTACTTCCTGTAACTCGTGGTGTAGCCAGAATCCATGTTTTGTGAGTCCTTAATACCGAAAAATTGATTGACGGAAAAACGTCCGTCAGTCTCTCTGGTGTATGTGAACAACATTAGCGTTTACACTGCGTACATATTTTTCCAAACTGGAAAAAAAAACTGCTGTCGATCTACTGGCAGTCGAAGCTCTGCAATTTTCAAAAACGTGCATTACTTTTTGGAGATACATTACACGAATCCCCCCGGATATTTTAAGTAATTGCTCAAATATGGCTCCAAATTTTTTCTTTATATTTCTCGTAAAAATGGAATAAAATGCACATGGCTTAGGTCCGATTTCACTGATAACTGAATTTTCGAAAATTGCAAAAGATTGAATTTTTTCGGCGTTTCCTACAATTACAATATTGACGATAGAGACTTTTCCTTTCTAAGAAATTTGTTGTACATAATTAGTTCTTTCATTAAGGTCATGAATTTTTTTAAAACAATTTTTGTAGTTTTGGCGCAATCTTGTGTGCAATATATGCAACTTTAAACGATAACAAAGCAAGGTTTTTTCAAAATCGGCTCCATTTTTTTCCTTTAAACTATTGGTAGGGATATTGCGAAATGTACTTTAAGAGATGACATAAACGCTATTTTGCTCTATTCTTTTGTTTTTGCGAAAATAACACAAATGAAACTTTTTGAATAGCCTGTCACGTCGTTTATATTTACATTATCGGCGATTTGTTCACATTATTAGATTTATGAGCACACGTGCTTTAAATTATATCATTTAAAGTTTTTCGAAAACTAAAATTTTTTTTTGAAATGAACTCGAAATTTCGCATTTTCAGAAACGCTCAAACGGCAATTTTTTCTGAAAAAGGTTCCAAATTTTTCGTTCAAAGTTTTTGTACTTATAGTGCGAAATGCACTGTCTAAGGAAACAAAAAAGGTTTTGTTGTATTATTTTGTTGTTGTTTTTCTTCAAAATTTACACAAATGTATTTTTTAAATATTTCGCATGCCTTGTATGCACATTTGCAGCGATTCATAAACATTATTGCATTTGTGAATGGAAGAGCTTAAAATATCTTAAAATAATTTTTTTAAAAAAAACTCAAAGATTTCTGTGAAAAAGGGCTTCATATTTCGCATTGACACAGATGCTTAAACACCCTTTTCTTAAAAACGGTTTCAAGTTTATGAATGAAAATTGTTGTAAAGGACAAGATTTCAGTCTTCTTTAATTTCTAAAAGCAATATTTTCAATCTACCATTAGGAAACCGAAAAATTGAAAAAACCTAAAAATATGTTGGGTGCTTTAAATGGCTGGTGGCAAGATGGGGCAAGGCCATAAATCTAGCCCATGCCAACAAAATAGTAAATTTTACTACGACAAAGTCCGAATAGCTGGCTGAGACTATAGGAAATTGAAAACTAATACGGGAAAATCTGTGCCATTCTGTAGCACCACTAGTTACTTTCTCGTGTTAGTTACACAAAGTTATGTAATGCTGCGGAAAATCTATTTCGAGATAAATGTATTTTTTAAGTGTCTCTCACGCCATTAATGTTCAAATTTCCAGAAATTTTATACATTATTACATTTGTGAGTAGAAGTGCTTTAAATGTCACCAAATGAAGTTGTTCGAAAACTCGAAAGATTCTTGTGAAAATTCCGATGCTTCCATTTTCGCATTTACGCTTAAACGCCATTTTCTTAAGAGCGGTTCCAAATTTATCAATGAAAATTCCTATATAGGACGAAGTTTTACTCTTCTTTAATATCCTAAAAGTAATATTTCGTATCTACCATTAAGAAGCTGAAAAATGAGAAAAGTTCAAAAAATGTATTTTGGGCGGCGATAGATGTCAGCAAGATGTCAGAAGATGGGGAAAGATGGTAAAACTGACCCAGACCAAAGAAATTAGAATACTTTACTATGAGAAAGTATGTGCAATTTGTCCTAAAGTACGAAAACGTTTTAAAAATTCGATTCGGCTGTTTTACTTGGAAGAGGGGATTAACCAGATGAATTCTATCAAGGTGACAAACGCCGTTTTGAAATGATAAATCGAGTCGTAGGATAAAAGAGCTCTTGCGTTATCTCTGCTTGTTCTTTCCGGTAGTGAAATGGTAATGGAAGATCTTAGAAGTAAAATATATCTAAAATACGATGTGAGGAGATGGAATATGGGTGATATTTACGCAATTAGTTCATTTTTTTTTTAATCAGCACCAAAGCGGGATCGGTGTTTTGAGTGATACCTCAGACATTCTTATGATGGTATTCGAAGGAAGATGGAATATGTGAATAAGATAATAGTTTTATACTACTACTAAAGATGATACGAGACCGTTTGCCCCTATTACAGCATCACTAGTTTCATATTTGGGTTAAAAATATCTTGGGATGCGAAGTGACGGAAGCATCAACGAAGTGACAGGGTGTCTGGCTTGCTGCCCCCGAAAGTTCAGCCAAGAGCCCGTCGCCGCGCCGGCTCGCCCGTGCCGGCTTCGCCGCGCCGCCCGGCCCACAAGGGGCGGATGTCCCGGCGGCGTGGAAGGGGAAAGGGAAGGGGGAGTGGGGTGAGGTGTTTTTCGAAATTTCACTTACCGTCGCTCCTATTTATCCGATTTGCATGTTTGACACGGCGTTGGATTCTGGAAGCGTGTCGCCATCGCGCTATAAGCCCACATTTTGAAATTGTTCCCGGAAGTACGAGAAAAATTTTAAAAATCGAGTTTCTGCTAGTTTTTTTGGAAAAATGGCTTCGTAGCGTAAATTCTATTATAAACAGGAGTCAAATGCCGTTTACAGATCGAAAATCGGACCATTTGTTCAGACGTAATCGGTAAAGTAAAATTCACTAAACTTGGTGCTGCCACGTGGTGGCGACAAATTGAACTAGTGTCGGTACATTTAGCCTTAAGGATACTATCTTTCTTCACTTGATTTTTGTATTTTTTCTTGTTAATATCCCATAAAATTGGGTTATTTTCATACAAAGAAATTAATTTGACAAGTTAATATAAGTTTGAAATTAATTTGACAGTTCACCCATTAAGATAAAGTAATCGCTGAAATCGAGACTCTTTGACCCAATGGTCAAAGAGTAGGGGCTTACTGCTTATAGTTTTGTGTTTTAGTTTTCATTATTTCTTTTCTTTGCTTTCTTAGTATTTATGATTTGAATGAAAACTTATTAAATTAATATAAATCATTTTTAACTTAACCATAAAAATTATATGATTCCAACAATAAAATTTTCAAAGAAAAACTAAGAAAACTAACTATTAATATATAACTTTCTTAAGTAAATGATTTAAATTATATAATTCCAAGTATAAAATCTTTTAATTGGTGTCACACACACACACACCCCGCCCCCAGCAATGCCTCTGGCTAATACAGTTCTCAATTTGTCTCAATTAGTTAGTCTTAAAAACAATGTAAGTTGCACCCAAAAATTCAAATGTTTCAATTAATCTATTTTTTGTGTTCTTGGATGTAATTTGTGAAGTAATTAATTGGCTGCTATTTCTTGCTGGGGTTGTACATTTTTTGTCTTCAGAGTACATTTTCTCTTTCTTAACCAAAATAATATGATTTTACTTCAAATTGTTGAAGAGTTGAAATGGTAATTGAAGCATGGGCCATAGCAACGTTATAACCAACACAATTTTATTTTCTGTTTTCTGTAGAACAATGTCGAATGTTATGATCTTTACGTATAGCAATTTAAGAATGTTACGACCAAGTCTTATGTGCATATATGAGCTTGAAACAATGGCGAACCCATTGCCTAACATGGAACTACATGTAAGATTAGCCTTTTCTGTAAAATTTAAAATATGTTGACAATGATGTTAGGGTCTACACTTCAATTAATTGATGCATGGTTTTAATTACCATTCTGTGTTTTGTAAACTGAGAATAGATTCTAAATGATGTGATTTTGACTTCTTGTTGTACTCACAATTGGAATTTTTCTTTTTATTTCAATATGGATTCCTTTTTTGGCAAGATATTAGGTACACTTGTGTTGCAAACATTTTGGAAAACAAGTACAACAAGACTGTGTTGAACATCTTGCCTAAAAATTAACTTATTTCAGTTGAGAGGGACCAAATTTTTGCTATGAAAAATAGTTTATTTTTACAAGATTATTTCGTTTATTTTACTATCTAACTTGATAGCATTCTGAAAGTTTGAATGTAATACAGAATTAATCCACCAAGAAAGGAAGTGAAAATGAAATAATGTTCATCCATTTCTATTTCTTAATAACCCATTTTTATGTTCTTTAATCTTAAGATTTTCAAAAATTTCTTCTATAGACTTCACTTTTTTTACTTTATAGATTTTCCCTGTGAAATCCAGTGTCTTAATTTTTATCTAGATCATTTCTACTTTTAAAGGCCTTGGAATTGGTTCCCTAGGGGATATTGTTAAAAGTACAAAGGTGTATCTGTTTTGCTGTTGGACTGCATTTGTTATCATCACACTTATTTTAATGACTTTTTTCTTGCTTCTAATTTATTTTCCACTGTTATTAATTGTGAAGAATCTACTGCAAATTTGAAAATCAATATGTTTTAATTGTGCTCCCCTAGTGTTTCGTGAAATCATGATTAAAAAAAACAACAGAATATTTGTTTTTATTTAAATAAAACATTTTACAGTGATATTGAATGAAAGAAAATAGTTTTCTCAGAATTTATAAAATGTCACTGTTCTGGTTTTCACACATAAAATTGGTCATTAGTCATAATGATCAATTAATAGAAATTATAAACATCAATTATTCGAATTGCAGGACATTATGCAGCACTACACTAATTGGAAAGTTCTGAACATGCAAGATCAAAAAGTAGCCCCAGAATTCCGAGTTTTCACAAGGCCTACGTATGGGTTTAGTAGTTTTCGTCGTCATCCCCCTGTCAGACGGCTTAATTCACTCAGTCACACTTAATTCACTCATTATCAACAGCATTTCGAAATTATTTGTCTCAATTCGTATAAGTTTTCGTCCCTAATGATAGTGGAATGCAATCAAACTCTCGTGAAACCTATTTCTAATCTTCACAACATGAAAATACATTAAATTACAAAATCGAGACGGCTGATACTTTTACTCAGCTGAGCGGCAGAAGAATACATTTTGGAGAGCAATGCCGTCTTCGGCGACGCTCATTTGTTATAGAAGCGGTCAAAAAAATCGGTCACATGTCTGAACGCTCTGTAATGCGACTTCCTGAAACAACCCCAATATATAATGTTTTGGAAAAGAATTATTATCATATTATACAACGAACATGTGAAACAAATTCAAGTATATCAAGAGACTGTGAAACAAAACATTACTGTAAATTCCTTTAACATATTTATACAAATTACAATTACTAGGAAACCTGACGTGATAGAAAAAAACGGCTTACAATTTTGAATTGTACAGAAAAATTCCGTTTAGAAACCGTTATTCATTGTTAGACATAGAAATCCATGCTGAGCTGTGTTATCCGTGTACATGTTAAAATAACAATATTAAAGTACGTGTTAATGCAATAAAGTACAAGAATGTATAAGACATTAATAACATTAATTTGAAATTACTAATACAAAAATACAAGTACAAAAATACGAGTAACAATTATATAAAAAATTTCGGTTAAAGTAGGGTGTACGGTACACCCCATGGTGGAAATAAACAAGGTGTAGCGCTCCCGAGGATGCACAGTATTTGTCCGTGAGTGAACACTGCTAGCGCGTAACCCATACGTACGATTTTTTCGAAAATGGATATTCCTCAGTCGATCTGATTCTAGTCGAAGCTTTGAGATTTTGAAACAGATTCTGTAAAATTTTGGGGTACTTTACATGAAGCCCCCCGGACATTTTCAAAATTTTCTCAAAAACGGCCCCAAATTTTTTCTTTAAATTTCTTGTACGAATAGAGTAAAATACACTTATTAAGGTGTCATAGGTCCGATTTTCACGGATAACTCCGAATTTTCGAAAATTGCAAAAGTTTAAAATTTTTACGGCGTCTTTCTGGAACTACAAAATTGAAGATAAAGATTTTTCTTTTAAATAAAATTTGTTCTTCATAGTGAGTTCTTTCGTTAAGGTCATATACATCGTTTTGAAAATTTTAGTAGTTTTCGTGCAATATTGCGTGCAATATGTGCAATTTTAAACATTACAAAAACATGATTTTCTCAAAAACGGCTCCAAATTTTTTCTTTAAACTTTTGTTAGGTATAGTGCCTAATGTATTTTATGAGATAACAAGAACGTCATATTGCTATATTCTTTTGTTTTTTTCAAAAACTGCGAAAATGTATTTTTTTTTACTTGTCTCTCACGTCGTTAATATTTACATTAGCCTTGATTTGTTGACATTATTATATTAAGGAGTACATGTGCTTTAAATAATGTCAAGTAAAGTTTCTCGAAAACAACCGTTTTGTGAAAACTAGCTCAAAATTCCGTATTTTCAGAAACACTCAAACGCCATTTTCTCATATATGGCTGCAAATTTTTTCTTTAACCTTTTGTAACAGATAGTGCTAATTACACTCTTTAATATGACGTAAAGTTTATTTTGAGTAATGTTTTTGTTTTTTCAAAAATTATACAAACGTGATTTTTTTTAAAGATCTCTCACATCTTATATGCACATGACCAGCAATTTGTAAAAATTATTATATTGTGAGTGTACGTGCTTCAAATAACGTCGAATAAAGTATTTTTAAAAGTCAAAAACTTTCTGTGAAAATGAGCTTCAAATTTCACATTTTTTGTAGCGCTAAAACGTAATTTTCTTTAAAACGGCACAAAATGTTTAAAAGTTTTTGTGTTTTTTAATATTCTGAAATTAATCTAGGAACAGGAAACCGAAAAATTAAGAAAATGACAAAAAAAATGTACTTTTGGCGGTGATAGATGGCAGCTGACAAGATGTATGTGGCAATTCCAAATCGCTGGCGGAAATAGAAAACGAACACGGGAAAGTCTGTGCCATTCTGTCGCACCACTAGTTTCGTGAATTTTTCCGATATTTTAATAGTTATTGTGCTATTAGGGGCGGCGATGAATCCAGCAAATCGGAGATAGTTGAATTGGTCCTGTCGTTCTTGAGTTATAAAAGTAATTAACCCGACTTCGTTTTATGTACTTAATTCTGCGCAAAAGCAGCAAAACTTTAATAATTGTTCAGAAAGATCTCAACTTGTAGGTAATGGTGTGAAAAATCTTTTCTTAAGGCCTTGGGCCTCAAAATTTCAGTTTTTACAGCCCTAAAACGCTTTGTTTAAGAGTTATTAACGATATAGATTCGAATTGTATAGCGGGCTCCATTTGCATGAATATCTAATTACTTTGCCGTATACGTACCTATACAGGGAGTGATATACATAGTATAGGGCAAGTTATGTAATGCTGCGCGAAAAATGGCGAATTTTCGGCGGAAAAAATTCATCGCCGGGCCGTGATAACGAAAAAAGTGGATTAAATCAGTTGCTAAATTAAGAAAAAAACTCCTAACACGTGATGTAGCCAGAGACTCTGTTTTGTGGGTCCTTGATACCGAAAAACCAATTGAAAGGAAAACGTCCGTCTGTGAACCCTGCTAGCGCCTAAACCATGCGTACGATTTCTTCCAAAAATGATATTCCCTGGTTGATCTGGTTCTAGTCGAAGCTTTGAAATTTTGAAAAAGATTCTGTACAATTTGGGGTACTTTACATGAAGCCCCCCGGACATTTTAAAAATTTCTCAAAACGGCTCCAAATTTTTTCTTTAAATTTCTTGTAAGAATAGAGTAAAATAACTTATTAAGGTGACATAGGTTCCGATTTTCTCGGATAACTCTTTAACTCGAATAACTTCTTCGAAAATTGCAAAGTTAAAAATTTTTTCGCCGTCTTCCTGGAACTACAAAATTGAAGATTGAGATTTTTCTTTTAAATACAATTCGTTGTTCAAAGTGAGTTCTTTCATATAGGTCATGTACATTTTTTTGAAAATTTTAGTAGTTTTCGCGCAATATTGCGTGTAATATGCGCAATTTTTTAAAAAAAAACAAAAAAACAAAAGCTATGTTTTCTCAAAAACGGCTCCGAATTATTTCTTTAAACTTTTGGTAGGGATACTTCTAAAGGTACCCTATGAGATGACATATATTCCATATCGCTCTATTCTATTAATTTTTTTCAAAAATTGTAAAAATGTAATTTTTTGACTTCTCTCACGTCGTTAATATTTACATTAGTACCGATTTGTTTACATTATTATATTTACAAGTTCAAGTGCTTTACATAATTTCAAGTAAAGTTTTGCGAAAACAACTGTTTTCTGTAAAAACTAGCTCAAAAGTCCGGATTTTCAGAACGCTTAAACGCCATTTGCTCATATATGGCTGCAAATTTCTTCTTGTGAAAATGAGCTTCAAATTTCGCATTTTTAGTAGCGCTAAAACGCCATTTTCCTTTAAAACGGCACATAATTTTTGAAAGAAAATTGCCATTTAGGACTAGGTTTTTGTGTTAATATTCTAAAATTAATATTTCCGTTCTACCAATAGGAAACCGAAAAAACTAAGAAAATGACAAAAAACGTAGTTTGTGCGGTGATAGATGGTAGCTGGCAAGAAAGAGTATGTGGCAATTCCAAATAGCTAGCGAAGACCCAAGGAAATAGAAAACTAATACGGGAAAGTCTCTGCCATTCTGTAGCACCACTAGTTTTTTTATTCTTTGGCACCATGTAGTGCCATTTTTTCGATATTTTATTAGTTATTCTGTTATTCGGGACGGAGATGAATCCAACAAAACAGAGATAATTTAAAGTGGTCCAGTCGTTCTTCAGTTATAAGTGGTGTAACTAACACATCTTTGTTATGTGTAACGTTTCTAACGTTATATAACGTTTCTCCCATGTGCAATAATATCACACAATGGGTTATACGCAGAATGAATGCCTCGCAAGCGAGCTTTCTATTACCCAGGGCAGTGGGATTCGTTTTGGTGATAAGGAATATCCAAACACTCACAGATAATTGGAATGAAACAAAACACATGAAGTTTCAGTGGCGGCTTCTAAACCTAAGGCCAGGTAGGGCACGAAAAAAACCAAAAAAATAACTAATAAAAATTTTATTTTGAAGTTTAAGGGCTATAAACTGAAAAACACTTGAAATTCCTCACTGGTATCTCACGTATTAACTCGGCTGAATGAAAAGAGAAAACAATTCAATTGAAACAACAAACGCACCCGCTCAAGAAAAAAATAACTCGTACAGAATTCACAGCTGCTGACATTATCAAGATTACGCGGGCCCTGAGCTAATAAGCATTTCATTTCTCAGACACTACGAGCGTTGTTTGTACATCTGCAAAGTGGCGCTTGCAGTGGCAGTCACAAAAAACTTGTGACCGTGAAGGGCCTTAAGGGAGCATTACCCCCTCCCTCTTTTCGTCGCACTATGGGGAATAGCTTTGCTGAACGGGAGGGAGCTGGTCATACGAAGCTTGCGGACTTCGCCCTGTTGCCACAACTACCTCGTTTATCAGCGCTGTGAAATAGTATCGATATCGCCCGTGAAAACCTTAACGTAAATTCTCTAGAATTATTACTCGATAACATGACACGCATTTCAGTCCACTATTAATATTTTCCTTTACAAGTGGGAGGGCACGTGACCATGTGACCTATGGTAGAGCCGCCACTGTGAAGTTTAATGGTCTGAAATCAACACTAAACATTTCTGTGGACTCAGAAAAACAATGAAAAAAAATATATGACCTTTCTCGGTTATACTAGCATGCATCCGATTTACGAATGATGTAATTGATTTAAATAGGTTGATACTACACTTTTACTTTAGGTAAAATACTCCTTGTGCACAGTCGCACTAACCCTTCTGACTACTGAACTTTTCTTTTTACAACAAATTATATGAACATTTCTCCTTTGTAAACTTAATATTTACCACATTATGACATGGTTTTAAACACTCATTCACAAATTCCCCTTTCCTTTTTACTTTCCCGTATACGTACGTATACACGGAATGATATACGTAGTATAGGGAAAGTTATGTAATGCTGGCGCGAAAAATGGCCAATTTTCGGCGGAAAAAAAATTAATTGCCGGGCCGTGAAAACGAATAAGTGGATAAAACCACTTGCTAAATTAAGAAAAAAATATCCCCTAACACGTGGTGTAGCCAGAAAACCCTGTTTTCTAGGTCCTTGATACGAAAACCCAATTGAAAGGAAAACGTCCGTCCGTCCGTCCGTCCGTCTGGTGAACACTGCTAGCGCCTAAACCATACGTACGATTTCTTCTAAAATGGATATTCCCCGGTCGATCTGCTTCTAATCAAAGCTTTGAGATTTTGAAAAGATTCTTCAAAATTTGGAGGTACTTTATATGAAGCCCCCTGGGATTTTCAAAATTTTCTCAAAAACGGCTCCAAATTTTTTCTTTAAATTTCTTGTATGAATAGAGTAAAAACACTTTTTAACATGGCGAAGGTCCGATTTTCACGCCACTGCTCTGAATTTTTGAAAATTGTGGAAGTTAGACTTTTTGCCCGGCGTCTTTCTTCAACTACAGAATTGAAGATAGAGATTTTTTTCTTCAAATAAAATTTCTTCTGCATATTGAGTTTTTTCATAAAGGTCATGTAAATGTTTCTCAAAATTTTAGTAGTTTTCGTGCAATATGAGCAACATTAAAAAATTACAAAAACAAGATTTTCCTCAAAAACTGCTCCAAATTTTTTCTTTAACTTTTGGTAGGAATAGTGGTAAATGTACTCTATCAATGCCATAAAAGGTTTTGGTTTTTGGTTTTTTCAAAAATTACAAAATGTAAATTTTTTTACTTGTCTCTCACGTCATTAATATTTACATTATCGGCGATTTTTTCATATTATTATATTTACGAGCATATAAGCTTTAAATAATGTCAAGTAAAGTTTCTCGAAACAACCGTTTTCTGTGAAAAGTAGCTCAAATTTCGGCATTTTCAGAAACGCTCAAACGCCATTTTCTCGTATATGGCTGCAAATTTTTTCTTGAAACTTTTGTAACGAATAGTGCTAATTACACTCTTTAATATAACGTAAAGTTTATTTTGAGTTGTTTGTTTTTTCGAAAATTTCATAAATGAATTTTTTTTAAAGATCTCTCGCATCTTTAATATGCACATTACCAGCAATTTGTAAACATTATTATATTTGTGAGTGTAAGTGCTTCAAATAAAGTATTTTGAAAACTCAATCATTTTCTGTGAAAATGAGCTTCAAATTTCGCATTTTTAGTAGCGCTAAAATGCCATTTTCTCTTAAACGGCACATAATTTTTAAAAGAAAATTGCCATATACGGCTAGGTTTCTGTGTTCTTTAATATTATAAAATTAATATTTTCGTTCTACCAATAGGAAATCGAAAAATTAAGAAAATGACAAAAAATTGTACTTTTGGCGGTGATATATGGTAGCTGGCAAGAAAGAGTATGTCTCAATTCCGAATAGCTAGGGAAGACCCCAAGGAAAAACTAATATGGGAAAGTCTGTGCCATTCTGTAGCACCACTAGTTCCCTTTTTACACACATTAAACATTCACTACAATGCCATTATTACTTTTCAAGGCATTAGTAAAAGAATGTTATTTTTATTGACTTGAATCGTTTGTAAAATTCTTCCTTTATCAAACGTTCAGCTAAACCATTTAATACCGCAGTGCACGGCGGCGGCGACTGAGTCGTGAATGCACTGCTCAAAACTCCTGACCTATCCCAACGTCTCTCCTCCTTCGGCACCGTTAGTTACCTGACATCGCAATGGATTTCGACAGCGCAGCGGCGGCAGTAGCGGCCTTGCGGGCGGTCGTCGGCGAGCCAGCCTAGGGCGACCGAACCAAGCTGCAAAGGCGGTTCCTGCGCCTCCTCCCCTCTTCTCCTCTGGCGTGTTTTGGCCGGCGCCTCTCTCAGCCCCGGGTTCTCGGTGGTAGAGACAACGGCGGCGGCAGCGTTTTATTAAAAGTCTATGGGCGTATGGTTCAGCGCTCTAAGGCGACGTTAGAGCAATACGTCCTTCTGCTGCGCTAATTATTCAACTCGTGGGAATTATCAAACCCTGTCTACTAATTAAATGTTTTAAGTAGCATTTCCTAACTTTTGATCATCTCATAGAAAGTTCATAAGACACTTTTTCGTAGACTAGGCTGCCTCGCGACACTATTGAACTAAACTTTCGCCGGCATTCGCCTGGGCTGTCAATCACCTTGCGGCCAGCGCTAGTCACAACCACGAACTGACGGTCTAGTGCTATGGTTTAATATGCTGGCGGATAAGATGCTGGCGATCAAGAGGCGGACAATCAAGAAGAAGCACATTCTGTTTTCTGCGGTATTTATACGTATTTTCTCCTCCACGTCGGGGGATGTTCTCCTTCCTCCCTCTCCGACGGGCCTGGCGCGCGTCACAACCCCCTTTCCTTACTTGGTAGCAAAGTGCCGCAATCTGACGCCAGGATCGCTTCTGTGATTGCTGTAGCGCTCGCTCCTGCGGAATTTGAGGCATGCGAAGTTGAGACACACGTTGCGTGGGCGTGCATGCGACGAGATAACTGACAATCGTCACAATACACACATATGTATATATATATATATATATATCATATATATATATGGAAGAAATTGATATGAATATTTAATGTTTTTAAATAATTCTATATATAAATTTTTTTGCAGACACAAATACTTAAATAATCTCTGATTAAGTTTCTCGAAATCTTGAACATTTACATTTAATATTTTCTTTCCTTCTTTCGAGTTCACATAATGCGGAGGTTGTGGTGTGTTGTGTTTGGATCCTACCCAGGGAGAGTTTAATTCTTCAATTTTTTGGAGGAAAACAAAGTGTTTTTTGAGGAAAAAAAAATCTTATGTAGACAGATACTCAAGAAGTTTATTTGTTCAGAAGTTTCAACCAAATTTTTACGCATCACGATTCCATTTTCTCTGTAATAAGCAATAAAAGGATGTATAGTTGCTTGATCATTATTCCAGTACACACCTTTATGGATTCTTCTATTACACAGGCCGACGTCAGTTTAGTTACAAAAA